>CM035414.1:102719753-102744753 GCA_020310875.1 Ceratopteris richardii | reverse complement strand
AGTGATCCCAAACGTGCATCATGTGCACATGCAATCAAATTTTGTTTGTTCTTGATTTCTTAAACCCATGAAATTTACGTAGCCTGCATAGGGTAGTGGTCAATGCTTTGAATATTAAGGAGGAAGTCCTCAATTCAGATCCTGGCTCGACATATCTATGAGTTCTCAAAGATGGGTGTCCATGAAGTTCCTCAAGATGGGTGCCTCTACCTTACAAGGTGTGGTGTGTGTGTCTTTCCAATTCATTGTACTCTCAAAAAAAAAAACATATATGTATTATGAAATCTTTTTCTTTTTTCTTTTTTTCTTTTGGAATAGGAAGTTCGATAGAAGCTTCATCTCAATCTTCCTTTCCTTGAATTAATTGAAAGAACAATTGTACGAATGAACGAGCATAAGAATTTTGTATCTCACAAAGCAAGGTTTAAGCTACCTAAAGGCGACATGTGCAAAAGACTGCCCGAAGACAGCTAATTCAATTGGTTTAATTGGTTTAAATATGCTCATAAGAAATATATTAACCTAAAGCCCACAATTATCTTACTGTAGGGAGGAGTCGAACCCTCACCCCGACCTCAAGAGGCAAAAGGCCCAACAACCTAGTCCAATTCATGCAAACTAGAAATCATATACATGTTTTTCGAATCATTTCTTGGACGAAAAATGTACATATTCAATCCAATGACCAACTCTCGATCATTGAATCAAACACGTGCACAAAGCTCTTCACCATGTGAAAGTTTACAAAATATTGTGAAAGTGAGCCTTCATTGGACATCATAAATCTTCTGTAGCTCGAAGAAAGTGGGACTCATTTACACATCATAGAACTTTTGGAGCTCAACGAAACAATGTAGAACTTCTATGGAAAATTCCGTTTCTTGATGTTCCAATGATTGATACATCTCTTTACCTCTTCATCCTTGTGTTAGTATAAAGAAATAGCTTTTCGCTATGCAACATTAAATGCAATTTTTGAAAATCCTTGGATTTTTAATTATGGAGCTACCAAGCACATGATAAGTCATAAGAAGATATTTTGCTCACTAATTCTACAAGTAGAAGGGAGAGCATAGAAGACGGTCATGATTTGGATGTCATTGGTGTTGAAGAAATTACTTTAAAATCAAGAGAAGGAGGAAAATTTACAATTTCTAATGTTCTCTATGTTCCAAAAATGAAGAAGAATTTGTTTTCTATCTCTACTTTCATATCAAATGGTTATAAGATTGTTTTTAAGAAGTATTCATGTCAAATCCTCACACCTAATAAAGACCTTATCTTCTTTTTTGACAGAAAATAAGCATCATCAATATGGAAAGACCTCACCAAATATTGTAGAGGCCTTATATAAAGGGCACCCTTCAACACACTTTCATCATCAAGTCTACAAGCTCCCAAGCTTAACAATCCAGGGTTATGAGCTAGGAGGAGTTCTGAAGTTTCATATGCAGAATTGAAGCTTTCTTGGTCGCTTCCCCTTAGCTTATTTTTCTACAAAAAATAAACATCATCAATATAGAAAGACCTCACCAAATATTGTAGAGGCCTTATGTAAAGGAGAAGAAAAGTCTTACTACCATATTAGTGCCAAAGGTCATGTTATCACAAAGAGAACCACCATAGATGATGGAAAGCCAATAAGAAGTGCCTCTAAAAAGAGGAAAGATAGTAACCAAAATAATGTTTATAAGCACTCAAAATGATGAGATGTACCATTGTTGCCACCATAATGATTTCCAAAGTGGGAAGAACCATCACTAGCCACCAATTCAAGGGTGGAAGAGATAAATGAGATTTTCTTTTTAAATAGAGAGAATTGAAAAGATGACCAAACGCACAAAGATAATGACCAAAAACAACTCCTTGTTGATGGAAAACCACTACCACAAAAATAATATTTTTCATGAGCACAATCACCACACTCTTCCAAAAAAGACCACCAATGCGACTAGGAACTCTCTCATACCATGTAAAGAGTGCATATGTTGAGGCAAATTGAAACATAAACACACAACATAGTTTCTCACCGAACTAGCTGCAATAACTTGACTCATCAATAAATCTATCTGTGTCTGCAAAAATGCTTCTTGTAAATAGAATTCGCTGGCTAACGCAATATCTCTGCTCAGGCTCATATCAGCAATTTGGGCATCAATTCTGGACAATCTATCCACTTGAACACCTAGCTACTTTTCTCTGCATTCTAGTTCTTGAGCTTGATATTGGATAGTTTTATAATACGCATCCCTTTCTTTCATATTTCCTGCTAAGTCTTTCTTAAGCTGAATTGTCCGGCCAATTTCTACCTCTAACTCACGACTTTTTTGGAAAAGCTCTTCAAACACCTGCTTTAAATCTGCAGTGTTCTGCATAGCCAAAGCTTCCATTTCTTGTCCTTCTTTTGTAACTATCGCAAGATCTTTACGCGTTTCTTCCAGTAAATTGTCCAGAGCAATTCGAGCATCGTCTTTGTCCTGCACCAAATGTTTTAACTGCTTGGTTTCTACATCGCGAGCGTCTAAAAGAACATTCTTTTCATTCAACGTAGGAAGAGCAGCATCTCGTTGGGAAATCAGGTTCTCCTGCTCTGCTATCCATGCTTGGTGTTGTTGAAGCTGAACCTGCAGAGCATGGTTCTCTGCTTTGACTGCATTGGCTTCTTCTTGTAATGGGGCAATATCCGCTTCTAGCAAATCAACTTTGCCTTGCAATTCCTACCGAATATGCTCAATTGCCAGCTTCATCTAAAGGGGTAATTGCTGGGAAAGCTGTATATGGAGGCGACCCATAGATTCCAATTCGATGAACATTACTGGCGAAGGAGGAAGAGCAGGAGGGGGTTGTGATGAAGAGGCGGAAAGCAGATGAGGGGAGGGTGGTGGAGAGTAATCGGGAGAAGAGGATGGAGGAGTGGGTGCTTCGCGAATTACATTGGAGATTGCACTAGGACGTGCTGCAACAGGCTGAGCAGGGTTAATTGGCGGAGGAAGGGGGATAAGAATATTCTGCACCAGGACTATTCTGGTCACATTCTGACTTATCACCTCAGCCCTTTCGATCACGGCCTCAGCATTAGCAATTACTTCCTGGATGATTTCGGCTACAATCTCTTGCACAATTTCCTCATCCTGCTGATGAGAGTCCTCCAGGGATGAGACTTCGTCGGATTCTTCCATGCATGCACCTTGTTCCTGCTGCTTGAGCGGAGAAGAGGGAACGGATGATTCTACTTGAAGAGAAGTAGTAGTGTCATGGAAAACTTCAACGTCGTGACCTGTAGCAGTGTCCTGCACCTGACTTTCTGATGGACTAACACATCTTCTTTTGCGACAAAACAATTGAAGCAGATCTTCATCGTCGTCATCCTCGTCCTCGAGCATTTGGGTAGACTCTTCATGTAACAAGAAGGGAGTGGTGGGAGGATGTTGCACATCTTGGATCGCCGGAAAGAGGAAGGTGAGGATATGGGGTAAACGGGAACGAGGGACGTCACTCTTAGCGAGTTGTTTCATAACCGCTACACATTCACGGTGAATGCACCGGAAAAAGAAGGATGTGAAATTTACAGGCTCACGGGAAGCGGTATCTATCATGGAATAAAAAGGGCATGAAATGCCATATGTGCATTTTTGTAGATTGAGTGTGGCGACCAGGAATTGTAGAGCAGTGCGCTCTGGTTCGGGTCTGCAAAGAATGGCATACTCATTAGATGAGTGCCGGGGAAACAACTCTTTCACGGTGGCCAGGGAAAGAAGTGGACCATTTTCCAATCCCTCACGAGGGAGTCGAAAACCTTCAGCGAACGTGGCTAAAGTAATGACTACACAAGGGTTTAGACAGGTAATTGGCCAACACTGCTCTGTAGTAGGTGTGGCGGTAATAGTAGAAATAATTTGCGTGTGGAATGGATGACACTCCATTGAATGCCATGGCAATTCAGCGAAGGCCAACAGACCACAAGTGCGCAAATACTCAGTCACTTCTGGAGTGAGACCTGCACGGAAGGTAGCGACATTCACGAGAGCTTCCATGGCACGCACAAGTAAACATGAAAGCACATAATACAAAGAGCGCACAATCACACAAACACAATAGCGATTATCAGTAGAAAAAACAAGATTAATTAAGAGCACGGGAAACATTAGGTGGCAAAAACCTAATCATAGCACCGTATTGGAGAGATATCCTTCATAATTATGGCATGCATGCAGGAACAGAAACAGTAACACAGGGTGGCGATTAATCATAGTTAGATACCAAAATGGAAAGATTACGGTCAATGGTCAACCAAAATACGGGGGGGTAAAAAGAAAAACAAGTGACACGCGAAAAAAGAGGGAAAAAAACTACGTACACTTCATAAGTTATCAGATGGCTGGTGATATGGGCGGAGCTTAGAACCATTAATCACTTTTGGCAGGAGAACACCTGTTAAGGTCACCAACCGAAAAGTTGCTGGTCCCACTTGTTCAGCAATTCGGTATGGACTGAACCACCGTAACTTAAATTTTCCGGCAGAGCGATTAGCTTTAACATTATTGAATAAAACAAGTGGGTCAACTGTAAAGACAGGGGTCTTGAGGAAACAATCATGAGTACGAGCTTGACGAAGCTGAACTTCTTGAAGAATCACAAAGGTTTCCCAGCGTTGTTCATCCAATGATCTGAGCACATCCATCCGAAATGGAAGAGATTCTTCCAGCAGCAATTTGTGAGATAAGGCAACACGCAGGCTCGGTACCACGACTTCCATGGGTGCAATAGCTTCCATTCCATAAACAAGTTTAAACGGAGTTGTTCTGGTTGCCACTTTGTACGTGGTCCGGTATGCCCATAATATTGCACGTAAGAGTTGATCCCAACATTCCGGACATTCCAAGATCAATTTGTGAAGCATATCCAATAGAGTCTTATTGGTACTTTCAGCCAGACCATTAGCACGTGGATAGTATGGTGAGGTGAATTTATGCATAATCTGAAAAGTCTGAGTCAGTACTTGCATTAAGTTGTTTGCAAAATGTGTTCCTTGGTCCGTCACTATCTCCAGAGGTAATCCATATCGAGGGAAGACATCCTTCATCAAACATTTGGCCACCAAAATAGTTATGGCAGAATGTAAAGCCCAAGCTTCCGCCCACCTAGTGGCATAATTTGTACAAGTCAATATGTATCGATTGTTGGTGAGGGTCATGGGTGGTGTTATTGGGCCAATAAAATCTAGACCCCACTTCTGAAAGGGTTCCAAAGGTAAGACAGGTTGAAGGGGAAAGAAGTGTCACTACAAGAGCTGTCCAGACCGTTGACAGACATCACACTGCTGCACAAATTGAACCACATCTCTGTACATTGTAGGCCACCATAGCCCACTTTGCAAAATTTTTCGGTGAGTAAGATCAGCTGGGAAGTGTCCTCCAATGGGCAATGAGTGAGCCATAGCAATAACTGATGCCGATTCATGTGGAGGAATACATCTGAGCAGGACGCCAGTCTGATCGACGTAATACAATTGACCCACAAGCAACCCGAATCGTCGACTATAGACTGTAATTTTTTGGCGTAGAGCAATGGGAGTATTAGGTGGGAGACAACCATCAGTGAGAAAAATCATTAACATATCATAGTATGTAGGAGCAACAGGAGGTTCTGTAGATTCTTCAGAAGTCTCGGTGACGTAAATAGCCGGCGGCGTATCATCAACACCTACCGAAGACTCACCGAAATCCAGTCGAGATAAAAAATCCACCAAGACATGTGCCGTACCTGGTCGGTGAACAACTTCATAATCAAACTCCTGTAATAGTAAAACCCATATGGCCAATTTGCCCCCTAAATGTTGTTGATGAACCAAATACACGAGTGCGGCATGATCCACGTGGAAAGTGAATTTTTGTCCCAACAAGTAATGCCTGAACTTCTTAACAGAGTAGACCAAACCAAGACACTCGCGTTCTGTCAGAGAGTAATTTCTCTCGGTAGGAGCTAGTCTGCAACTCGCATAGTACACAGGCCAAAACCATTTGTTGGTTTGTTGCATCAACACACTGCCAATCACTATGTCCGATGCATCTACAAATACGTGGAATGGTCGTTCCCAATCAGGCGATTGCAAGATCGGAGCCTGCGTCAATAAGACCTTCAAACGATCAAATGCCTTTTGACACTCATTAGTCCATTCATACTTCCGCAGGGTACTGGTCATAAGTCTATTAAGTGGCGTCGCTAGATGAGCTAACCACCGTAAATGTCTGCCATGCCACCGGATCTGACCAAGAAAATGCATAACTTCTTTTGGTGTCTTTGGGACCGGTGCCTCCAACACGGCTGCTACTTTATCCAGATCTACCTGTATTCCTTGTTTAGAAATGATATGATCGAGCAGTTTTCCACAGGAGACCACAAAAATGGATTTGGTAGGATTCAAACATAATTGATCCTCTCGGCATTTTTCAAAGCAGCACCGTAAATGATACAGGTGCGCTGAAGTGTCGCCAAATAAGGAAAAATCATCCAAATATACTTGCATAAACGTGGTCAAGTAAGGTGAAAAGACTTCCTGCATACATCTTTGGAATGTACTCGGGGCATTCCATAAACCAAACCACATTACAGTGCATGCATAAACGCCCCAGTTGGTGATGAATGCTGTCTTTGGTATATCTTGTTCTGCCATCCGTACTTGATTATATCCACTGTAGCCATCCAGAAAAGAATACATTTCGTGACCTGTACCCGATCGAGCATTGTATCTAAAAAAGGAAGAGGGAATGGATCCGGTACGGTGGCTGCATTAAGCTTCCGGTAATCGACACAAATGCGTAACTATTTATTTTTCTTCGGCACTATCACTATTGGTGATATCCACTCCGCATGCTCAATTGGCACAATGAATCCCACCTTCAATAACCGATCAAGTTCGGCCTTAACTGTTGATATATTTAGGTAGTGATGTGTGTGAACACTCTAGGACCGCCGGGGCACTTTTTTCCCTCTTTAGGAGGTTTTTTTCCCCCGGCTTGTATATACGCCTATTGCCCTAATGGGCTACTCATCTTTGTACATTCTCTAGTAATACATTCAGTCTTGTGTGTTGTGCTCCAAGCTTCTTCTTCTTCCTTGTGCTGTTCGCGTGCTTCCGCAGACGTCTAACTCCAACAATTGGTATCAGAGCAGGTCGTTGCTTCTTCTAGGGCGCCGTCGACACTCCTCCGTTTGCAGTCTCAGATTTGCACAAAATTTGGTGAGCATACTCAGGGTGTTTCCGAGATCAAAACAGCTTTGCTGTGTCGTGCCGAAATCGCGATCTGAGCTCGTTTCGGCCTCCGAACGCACTATCACAGTGCTTGTGTAGGCTATTTCGTCCTTTTGTGCCAAAGGTATATACCAGTTTCTGTTCGCCAGTTTAAGCGTCTCGAAGTCTGCTACAGGTCTAGCAGAACTCGTCTCGGCAGTTCTGTTCAACTTTTTGAGATACAGTCAATTTTCTGCATCAAGGTATTTTAGTCACCGGCCATGGCTGAAAGCAGTGATGTATTCCGTATGTTGGCTGTTGAGGATAAGTTGGATGGTACCAACTACCCATTATGGGCTTATATGATGCGACATGTACTGGTTGCAAAAGGATTGTGGAACATTGTGCAGGGTGTTGAAAGACGTCCTGTTACACCTGTAACGACAGGTACTGCAAATACAGGTGTTGGAGCTGATGAAGATGGTGTCGAAGATGATATTCCGCAGATTCCTGTTCGTGCTGCTGTTTCTGTTGCACCTACTGCAGAGCAGATTCGTTGGGATGGCAGAGATGCCCAGGCACATGCATTGATAGCTTTGTCTGTCAAACGTGCCATTATTCCTCACATTCGCTCTTGCAGAACAGCAAAGGATGCTTGGGATACACTTACCACTTTGTACCAGGCTAGGAATGAGGCTCGTGTTGCTTACCTCCGAAAATAGTTGGAGAGTGAGCACATGAATGAAGGTGATTCGATGGACAATTTTCTTACAAAGATCAAAGACCTGAAGGAACAATTGATTTCTGCTGATGAGGTTATACCAGATAGCTCACTTGTGCAGACCGTTCTGAATGGCCTTCCTGATTCATATCAGAGTTTTGCCTCTACTCTTCGATTGATGATGAAAGGCAATCCGAATGCCTTGTCATTTGAGGAATTAGTCTCTGTTTTGTTGCAAGAAGGTCAGTCCAGGCAGAACAGGTCCATTATGCGTGTTGCAGATCAAGCTTTCTTGGCTAGTCAGAAGGGCAAAGGAAAATGGAGCTCTTCTACTAGTAAGCAGAAATCTGCAAATGCTGCACAATCGAAGAACAAGGATAAAGATGAGAAGAAATCAGAAAAGCAGAAATTGTTCTACAAGTACTGTAAAGGAAATGATCATATTATAAAGAACTGTCCAAAACTGGCTGCTAAAGAGGCAAAGAAGAAAGAGGCTGGAATGGTTGTTGCAGAGGCCTCTACACCAAAAACAGAGTCTGCAAATCTTGTGCAGGAAGAAGAATGGGCGTTTACTACTGTCTGCAGTTTTGACCCATCTTCTCATGATCAGTGCATGTCTGCAGTAGACTCAGATGTTTGGTACTTTGACAGTGGGGCGACCAAACATATTACCTCGCAGCGCAGTTTCTTCTCTTCACTCGAGCCTGCCCCTACAGGGAATACTGTCACATGCGCCAATAACTCCTCTTATCCTCTTATGGGAGTTGGTAAGATCATTCTGACTACTGCTAATGGTAGTTCTTTCACTTTGTCAGATGCTTTATTTGTGCCAGGGATCAAAAAGAACCTGTTATCAGTTTCTGCATTAGCCAAGATTGGCTTGGTTGTGAAATTCGTTGATGACAGGTGTACAGTCCATGATCTCTCAAATGGCGATGTGATTATTGCTTCTGGCATTTTATGTCGTGGGCTGTATAAGCTCATAGACTATGAAAGATCTGTGAATGATTCGGCATGTGCAGTTCATGATTCTCAGGCTATGTCAGATGCAAAGCTTTGGCATGCACGCTTTGGTCATCTGAATTTTGCTAGTTTGTTACGCCTGTAGAAATCTGAAATGGTGTCCTCTTTGCCCAAACTTGAGGCACTTGGAAAACATGTTTGTGAAGGCTGTATTTTGGGCAAAATGCAGCGTTCTTCCTTTCCAAAAGATGGTTCAGTTCGGGCTATGCAGAAATTGCAGCTTGTACATAGTGATGTCTGTGGTCCTATGCAGACACCCTCTTTTGGAAATTACCTTTACTTCGTGACTTTCATTGATGATTTTTCCAGGCATGCATGGGTATATCCACTCAAAGCAAAGTCCGAAGTGTTCATGTGCTTCAAACAGTTTTTGGTTTTGGCTGAAAATCTGTCAGCATGTAAAATGGGCACCCTCCGTTCTGATCGAGGGGGGGAATATATGTCTTCAGATTTTAATGCATTTCTGGCTGAACGTGGGATAAAACACCAGTGTACAGTGTCGTATACACCTCAACAGAATGGAGTTGCTGAACGAAAGAACAGGTCACTCATGGAGATGGCGAGGTGCATGGTCAAAAGTCAGGCTTTACCACATAGTTTCTGGCTTGAGGCTGTCATGTGTGCAGCATATGTACTGAACAGGTGTCCCACCAAAGCGTTGCAGTCTATCACTCCATATGAGGCTTGGCATGACCGCAAGCCATCTGTTGCTCATCTGCGTGTTTTTGGTTGTTTGGCATATGCATTAGTGCCTGAACAACATCGCAGAAAATTGGATGATAAGGCAGTAAAATGTATTTTTGTTGGGTACAGTTCTGAAAGTAAAGGCTATCGTCTGTATCATCCACAGACTAAACGCATTCTGGTTAGCCGTGATGTTGTCTTTGTGGAAGATGCTATTCAGCCATTGCTTTCATGTACTAAGGAGACATCTGTTAGCTCCAAAGACATGTATGATACTTTGATGCCTCTTTTTACAGGTGGATAGACTAACGCTGGTCCTAATGAGGCAACTTCTCAGCCTTTGCAGGTTTCATATGATGATGCAGATCATTCCATTTCTGATGCAGATTTACATGATGCACTTGTTGATGAGAGAGCTGATATTGAACAGGCAAAAACTATGCCAAAATGGATGGTGCAGACTTTGCGTGACAGCAAATTAGATGCACCTTTGTCATATCGTACTCGTTCAGGCTCTCATAGTACCTCCTTTGCATCAGATTGCTATGCTATGGCTGCATCTAGTCTCTGTGATGAGAATGAGCCTATTTCTTTTGATGAAGCACAAAATTCAGAAAATTGGATGGCTGCTATGCAATCTGAATATGATGCTATAATGAAGAATGGTACATGGTCTTTATGTGACTTGCCTCCTGGCAAGAAGGCCATTGGCACTAAGTGGGTATACAAGCTGAAGCGTAAACCTGATGGTACAGTTGACAGGTATAAGGCTAGGCTTGTTGCAAAGGGTTATGCGCAGGAAAGAGGCATTGATTTTGATGAGACCTTTGCACCTACATGCCGTATGACTACTGTTCGGAGCATTTGTGCACTTGCAGCCCATCATGGTTGGAATGTACATCAGTTGGACATTAAAACAACATTTCTGAATGGTGACTTGCATGAAGAAGTGTATGTTTTTCAGCCCCGTGGCTTTGTGCAGAAAGGGCATGAAAACCAGGTGTGCAGGTTAAAGAAGGCGTTATATGGTTTAAAGCAAGCACCACGTGCTTGGTATGAGAAAATACATGCCTATCTAATTGCACATGGTTTTGAGAACAGTCCAACTGAAAGCACCTTATATGTTAAGCGTGCTAATGATGTGCTTCTGATCATTGTTGTCTATGTAGACGACATGCTGCTCACTGGTCCTCTTGAGAAGCATATTGCTGATTTCAAGGCTGATTTGCATGCCTCATTTGAGATGTCTGATTTGGGGCATTTGCATCACTATTTGGGCATTCAGTTTATGCAAGTTGATGGTGGAATGGCTTTGTGTCAAACGAAATATATTGACACATTATTGCAGCGTTTTGGCCTTGAAGACTGTAAGCCTATTGCCACTCCTATGGAGACAGGTTTACGATTGAGTCTTCATGATGCTGGAGATGCATTTGATGCTGTTCTCTATCAGCAGGCTGTTGGATGCTTGATTTACTTATGCATTACTCGGCCAGATATTCAGTTTGTTGTCTCACAGATGAGCAGGTTTATGCATTGCCCAAGAGTCACGCATTGGAAAGCGGTTAAGCGCATCTTTCGCTACTTGAGTGGTACTCGGCTACTTGGGTTGTTTTATCCCAAGGGGGGATCACTACCGCCATATTTGCATGCTTTTTCTGACTCAAATTGGGCTGGTTGCTATGACACTCGTGTGTCCACCAGTGGTTTTTGCTTCATGCTTGGTAGCTCATGTATATCTTGGTTGAGCAAGAAGCAGCCTACTGTGGCCACTTCCAGTTGTGAGGCTGAGTATAGGGCAGCTTTCACAGCGACTGTTGAGTGTGTGTGGCTCAGACGCCTTATGGCTGATTTGGGTGTTGGCCAGTCTTCTGCCACCACCATCTTCACTGACAGTCAGAGCGCATTGGCAGTTGCGAGGAACCCTGTGTTCCATGCTCGCACTAAGCACATTGAGGTGCATTATCACTATGTCAGGGAGAGGTTCTCTGCTGGGGAGATCAGCTTGGCATATGTGCCCACGCAGGAGAACATTGCAGACCTTTTCACGAAGGCTCTGCCTAGGGAGAAGTTTGAAGCTTTCCGCAAAGCTTTGGGCTTACTTCCTTTTCTGGAGTGATTTCCACATAGCTCGGCACTTCCTTATACATGAGTGCCAGCTCCTTGTTCACCGCATCACTCCCAGGGGGGATTTGTTGATATATTTAGGTAGTGATGTGTGTGAACACTCTAGGACCGCCGGGGCACTTTTTTCCCTCTTTAGGAGGTTTTTTTCCCCCCGCTTGTATATACGCCTATTGCCCTAATGGGCTACTTATCTTTGTACATTCTCTAGTAATACATTCAGTCTTGTGTGTTGTGATCCAAGCTTCTTCTTCTTCCTTGTGCTGTTCGCGTGCTTCCGCAGACGTCTAACTCCAACATTAACCTGTGCCACATAATTAGGATTCATCCTATAACTAGGTTGTTTGATGGGTTTCGCATCTGGTTTTAGTACCACTCTATGTTGATAAATCCGTGAGTCAAGGCCCTTCATGTCTCTGTAATCCCAAGCAAAGACATCTGCGAATTCACGCAGGAGTTGTACCAAATCTTCTTGGAATTTCTCTGCTAATCTGGCCCTAATTTTGACTGGCCTCGAGTTGACCGTATCTCCCAAATTGTATGTTACCAACTGATCCTCCGTTACATAAAACTATCGAGGCTTTGCCAAGTCATCAGTTGGCTGCAACAGTTGTTGTAAGGTCAATTCATCCATAATTATATCGACATTTGTTGCTACTTCTTCGTTCAGTGGCACGACCGTACAAACTGCCAGACTCCAGGTATTTTCTATTGACTCTAAGTCTATAGTACCTAATGAGATGAGGTCCTCATTGGTTTTAAGGAAAGCCTCCTCCTCATCATCAGATAGCCCATCCAACATATGGACTGGCTCCACTACATATGGTCGTGCATGAAGATCACAAGGTTGCATAGCGTCCAATGTAACTACATATTTCCGGTGATGGACTTTAAAAATTAACTCTTGAGCTGACCAATCCTGTACGACTTTGGCTTGCCTTAGCCATGGCCGACCGAAAAGTAAGTTGTAGTCGAGACTAGATTCAAGTAACTCCAGGACTACAAAGGTCATTTTAAATGTAGTTCAACTGCAAGGTAATAGGAATATTACATACTAGTCCCATCGGATGGACTCTGGATTGGTCCGCCATTCGCACAAAGAACTGCACTGGTTCAATTTGGGTCCAACCTAGTTTCTTACAGAGTGCAGCTGTTGCAATATTCACACCCGACCCGCCATCAATTAAAACTTGTGTGATCTTTTGGTTTTTATACCAAATGGTGATCAATGGTATTGAATGATCCACCGTAGGATCCATTTCTGGTTGTATGGTCACAGTTGCCGGAGTACATGAAGGTCAGGGGCTGACCTGCTATTGGAATTGCTGTCTTAATCCCGGAACTAGGGTGAGCAACTGTCCTAGAGGGAGTGTGATTGAAGCCTTAGATATAATGTCCCAGACCTAGTCTGTGTGTGTTGTGGTCATTACCGTCTCTGCTTGTGATTCTAATGTTGCCGGGGCGGAATTCTGTGTATTCACTCTTGCATTTGGCAGAGAAGGTTGAGTTACCGGAACTGGGTCAGGGAACACAGTCGGCTCCTTAGTTGTCCATTGACTAGCCTTTGCAAACATCTGCTGCTGCTCATGAATGCCGGGCTTGAAAACCTCAACTGCTGGTTGCAACTGTTTTCCTGATCTTGTCCGTACCACGGCTGCTTGTGACTCGACTGGGGAGATATAAACCATATTGGTCATCAGATTCTGTCTTTCCTTCTTTCTTTTGTCGTATTCTGCGGTTTCTTTACAAAATCTATGAATATGGCAAACCTCGCCACAAAAATGACATCGAGGGGGTGGGAGAGAGGTACCTTCTGCTGATGTACTTGCCTGCCATCGATTTGGATTGAAATTGTTGTTACGCTGACCCCGGTAGTTCCTATATCCTTGCTGCTGGTTGGTTCGCAACTGTGGTGGCACATAATGGGTTGCTGGCTGACCTGGTTCCTGTATTATGACGTTTACGGCCGCTCTACCCTGCACCTTTGCATTGTATGCACAAGTTTCCGTTGAGTGACCCGTCGTATTACAAATGGCACAATACATTTGATTAAGAGCACATGTGGAGCTAGTGTGACCGGGATTCTTGCACTTAGTACAATACATTTGTTTGGACGGATCCTCGGTTACATTCTTACTTGCTTTCAACCATTCTAGGTCCTCCGTAAAACCTCCAACTTTGTGCTTCAATTGTAAAGCCATTGCAATTACAGTGTCCAATGTCATTTCACCCACACATCAAATGATCATAATCTGTTTTAACTGTGGCTTCAAGCTGTTGATGAACCATTGTGTTATGACATCATCTAGCAGATTGGCATGTGCCGGAGGCAGCTGCCTTAAGTGGGTTCTAAACAATGTCGCATACTCCTGGACACTCTGGTGTGGTTTTTGTCGATTGTTCTACAAATAGTCAAAGATTTCTGCAGGGTTCTTCTTCAAACTAAACCTCTGTAGGAACGAGTCTCTCACATCATCATAGTTACCTAAATGATTAATATCATATTCAGTCAACCACCTTGCTGCTTCATTAACCAATGTGGCTTGAAATACAATGGCCTTGTATGTCAGATCCGGTGGATGATTCAACACTGCATAACTGATCTCGAATGTGCGAACATGTGCGTCGGGGTCATCCCCCAAAAATCCACCAAATTTTGTATATGTCACCCTGGTCGGAACCGGTCGAGGTGGAATGATTGGTTGTGGCTGCTATTGTTGCTGCTGCTGAAATTGCGGTTGTGGTTGTGGGGGTGTTTGCTTCTATGACTGTGAACCACTCATGGTGCTATTGTGGGTAGTATTGTTGTTATCTGTATGTTGAGGGGGTGTCTCTTGTCCTTCAAAATTTGTATTATCAGCCTGCTCCCCTTCCGGTTCAAAAATGTCGTTGAATCTCTTACTTAACTCCAAATCTAGTAGCCTTTTCTCAGCTTTGGTGTTGAAATTAGGTAGGTCTGTACCGAAAAGTGGTGCACGTAATAGGGGTCCACCAGGTAACACCGCACTATCACCGAAAAACTTCAAATTCCCACCAAATGGTACCGAACTTCCACCGGAACTTGTCGAACTTTCACCGAACCAGGTTACCCTTTCACCGGAAACGGTCTCACTCGGTAACACAACTTTATCACCGAAAATGGTCGAATTCTGACCAGATAGTGTCGGACTAACTCCGCACTACATCTCAGTACACCCAGAAGTCATTGTACCTTCTCCAAAAAGTACCGATTCACACCGGAATTCACCAGAATCTCATCATGTGTCACTGAACTAGCACCGAAATCACTACTGATTGGCTCCAATCCTTCTACAACTGGACTTAATTGGCCTACACTTCTACCACCTGGGGGTGTCCCTAATAAATTTGGAACTGCCCAGGGATGTTGATCTCTCCTATACTTTGGATAGGACTCGCCGGAACCAGTAACCGACATATATCACTTCTTCAACTAGCAGTTACTATTCTCCACTGCTTGCCTTGCATACTGCTCTTCCCTTACTGATTATTCCCAATCTATTTCCATCTTCCCACAGACGGCGCCAATGTTAAAAGCACTTTTGACAAGTCACTTTTAATCTCGTTTCGGGTTCTTGGGGATGGATAGGGGTCTAACAGTGTAGAGGCCCTTTATTTAATTTTCCCAAATTAACATTGGACTAAGCAGTAACTATCCTTCAAGGCAACAACTTATCTCTACACAATACATTAGCGCACGAATTAACAATCACGTCGCACAGACTTATTAATGTTAAGACAATGTTACTGTGTTAATAATGAATCACTGCAATTCGACAAGAACAAAATAACAATACTCAAGATATCTGCAAATCTGCAACACAGCGTCTCAGCACAGTCGCCCAGACAGACAGTCTGGCGATCTCGTCTCTCGCCGAAGAACACCGTATTGCCCTTTCATTAATGGATAAAAGTTACAACTGTTTGCTACGCCTTTTCGGTGCATGCGATATATGACAAATAAAAATACAATCCATTCCGGCGACCTAACAATACTTTCCACAGGACACCGAAAAGACCGACTTGTTGGGATTTAAGCACAACCAAAATTCTCGACACTTAGAAAAGAAGCACCATAAGTGATAGAGGTGAGCTGATGTGTCACTGGATAACGAAAAATCATCTAGATACACTCGCATAAAGGTGGTTAGGTAGGGGAAAAATTTTCCTGCATACAACGTTGGAAGGTACTAGGAGCATTGCGGAGACCGAACCACATCACCGTACACGCATATACACCCCAATTTGTGATAAATGCAATTTTTAGTATGTCCATTTCAGCCATACGCATCTGATTGTAGCCAATATAACCATCCAAAAAGGAATACATTTCTCGTCCGGCAACATCATCAAGCATCGTATCCAAAAAGCAAAGTGGGAAGGGATCCGACACGATCGCCGTGTTTAATTTCCAGTAGTCCACACAGATATGCAGCTGCTTATTTTTCTTTGGGACAATGACAATAGGTGAAATCCATTCTGCATGCTCAATAGGGACAATAAAACCTACTTTCAGTAGACGATCCAATTCAGCTTTCACTTGAGCAGCATAATTGGGGTTCATACGATAATTGGGTTGCTTGATTGGATGTGCATCCGGCTTGAGCATCACCTGGTGTTGATAGATGTAGGGTCCATTCCTTTCATATCTCGAGAGTCCCATGCAAATACATCATGGAACTATGTCAACAATTGTAATAGATCATTTTGAAAAGTTTTCGATAACCGAGCCTTGAACTTGACCAGTCTCGGTGTACTCTCATTGCCTAGATTGTAGGTGATGAGCTGATCTTCTGGTACATAAAACTATTGTGGCATGGATATATCCTCAAATGACTGGAATAAGTGGTGAAAATTCTGGGCATTCAAAGCTTGATCCATAATTGGGTCCCCTTCTTCTGTAACCGAAACTACCGAACAAACAACTAGATTCCAATTATCTACAATTGCTTGTAAGTCGACTGTCCCCAAGGCGAGAAAATCTTGGTTAGCATCGAGAAAAGATTCTTCTTCATCATCTGAAAGTCCATCCAGCATATGCACAGGCTCGGCTACATAGGGTCAAGCATGAAGGTCGCACAGCTTCATCTCGTCCAATGGTACTACATATTTCCGATGATTACTTTTGAAAATCAGTTTGTGTGTAGACCAGTCTTGCAACACCTTGGCTTGTTTCAGCCAGGGCCTCCCAAACAGCATGTTGTAGTCCACACTTGAGTCAGGTAATTCTAGAACAACAAAAGTCATTTTGAACACCGCTCCCTGAAGAATAATGGGTATATCATGTACCAAACCCACTGGATAGACCCGTGATTGATCTGCCATTCTCACGAAAAACTGAACATGTTTGATCTAAGTCCATCCTAACTATTTACAAAGGGCGGCTGTTACAGTATTCACACCGGAGCCTCCATCTATTAACACTTGAGTAATTTTGTGGTTTTTATATCATACCGTAATTGAAGGAACAACATGGTCCACTGTCAAATCAAATTTTGGACTGATAGTTGCCGTAGCAAGTGTACACAAAGATCTTGGACTAATCTGTTGCTGAAATTGCTGTCGTACACCCGGAACCAAGGCGAACAGTTGCCCCAATGGTATTGTAATAGATGCCTATGATAGAATATTCCACATGGACTCAAGCTTTGAAGTACCCGTTACCGAATTTGGTGGACTCTCCGATGACATGTTCATCGGACTTGGTTCTTCCGGTGGTAGATTCGGTGTTGTCTACTATACCACAAGTACTAGATCGGGAAAAACTCTTGGTTCTTGCCTGGCCCACGTACTGGCTTTAGTAAAAACTCTCTGTTGCTCTCGAATACCAGGCTCAAAAATCTCAGCAGCTGATTGTAATTTTTTGTCGGACCGTGTTTGGATTACTACCGCTTGAGTATCCACTGCTGAAATATATACCATGTTGGCCATTGGATGCTGTCATTCTTTTCTTTGTTTATCATACTCGGCTTCCTCCTTACAATATCTGCAGATATGTCCAATCTCACCACAGAAATGGCATCTGGGTGGTGGCAGAGATGCACCTTCACTCGATTGATTGGAGTTCCACCGGGTCTGGCCGAAGTTGTTTGCTCGCAGTCCCGTGTAAGTTTTATAACTTTGGTAAGGAGTATTCCTTAATTGCGGTGGTACATAGTGAGTAGCCTGTTGTCCCTGCTCCTGTATTATAGCATTTACGATTGGCCTGGTCTGTGCTTTAGCATTATATGGACACATTTTGGTGGAGTGACTCACCATATTACAAATAGCACAATACTTTTGGTTTAGTGCACATGCAGAATCAGTGTGTCTCAGGTTCTTACATTTTGTGCAATACACTTGTTTCAATGGATCCTCACTCGTACCCTTGGTCACCTTCAACCAGTCCAAATCTTCAGCAAACCCACCCATTTTATGTTCCAACTGTAATGCCATGGCTATGACCGCATCCAGAGTCATACCACCCACACATCGTATGATCATTACTTGTTTGAGTTGAGGGTTTAATCCATTAATAAACCACTGGGTAATCACATCATCTGGTAGATTAGCATGCATCGGTGGGAGTTGCTGTAGATGAGTACGAAATAAAGTTGCATACTCCTGTACATTCTGGTGTGGTTTTTGTCTATTGTTTTGCAGATAGTCAAAGATCTCAACCGCATTTTTCTTCAATCGAAATCGTTGCAAGAAGGCATCCTTTACATCTTCGTATTGACAGAAATGATTAATATCATATTCAATTAACCACTTGGCACTCTCATTAACCAACGTAGATTGGAACACTATAGCCTTATATGCCGTATCCACTGGATAGTTGAGTACATCATAATTGATTTCAAAAGTTCTCACATGTGCATCCGGGTCATCACCGAGGAATCCTCCAAATTTCATATACGAAACTCAAGCGGGTACCGGTCGTGGTGGTATGGCCTTTTGTTGCTGCTCTTGTTGTTGTTGTTGTTGCTATTGTTGCTGTTGCTGTTGCTGTTGGTGTTGTTGTTGTTGCGAACCACTCATGTTGTTTAAACCAAGAGGAAATGTTACTGCCGAATGAGTTGAACCAATTAAACCTAATTGCTGTTGTATTGTCCCGTCGTCTTGCACGTTCTTTGGTAATCAGATATTGTCAAGTCGTCCCCACATGTGTAATTCTGAAGTGAACTTTTCACCAAAACTTTCATCCAACAATACACTAGTTCCCTCAAAATCAGAACCCAGAGTAGAACTTTCACCAAAATTCTGCAAACCGACCCCGGAATTATCCGACGTACCATCGAAATTCCACAAGCTGCTACCAGAAATTTCCACACTATCACTGGAACCAGTGCTTACTTCACCAACCTTACTTTCCACAGATGGGGGTGGTTGCACTTCTGGTATACCCTGTAATCCTTGCACAAGAAAATGCTGAGATGGTACTCCACTAGCCCAGATTTCTAGCTTTCCTTCCAACGATTGTCCGTCACCACTACTACCCGGAGGTGTTCCGAATGCGCTAGGAATTTTCCAATGATGCTGATCCCTTCTGTACTTCGGGTACGATTCTCCAGACCGTGTTACAGGCATATATCATCAGATTCTTTCTCAAATTCTAGTCTATGCGCTGATTGGCTACTCCATGCCCCATGGTCGGCACTAGTGTTAATCTTTTATGGTTAATCTAAATTATTAACCAATCTAGATGTGGGTTTTTGGGATGATCAGGGGTCTGTAATACAGAGGCCCTTTATATATTTTCCCAATCACTGATTAACTTCTAACTATTACCACAGATTCAATTACTACTTCCTGCGTAAAACAACTTCTTAACAATCACCGTAATCACATGCGTAAAACTTATACTACTCATCTAGTATTACTGTTATAATCGCTCTTCATTCACGACACACTTAAATGTTAACGTAGTACCTTCTTCATTTCAATACTGAATATTTATCAACACAAATGACACCACAGTTTGAATAATATGCAACAGAATCAACTCTAGCCAATAGCCCAGACAAGACAGTCCGACGACGTGTCTGTCGTTTTTCCCCCACATTGCTTCGATTAACCAGGAAAACGTTACAATGTTTGCGCGACATCCTTTCAGTGCACGACTTTTACAATTAATCTTCTAAAAAATATTCCGGCAGCCTGACAATCCCAAACATCATTATCCATATCAATGGGCTCCTTTAAGATTCCATTTATTGGCTCCCACTATCTTCTCTGGATCAACACATCTTTAATATGATTCTTCCATAGAACAGAGTGTTTTCCATCAAATTTTCGAATCTCAAAATGGTCTTTGCCTTGCAAGTTATAGCTCCTCTTTGAAGCACTGGCACTAGACCCAAATCCACCAGATGTGCTTGAGATTTCTAATGCCATGATGATAGAGAACTGACTAGAATGAAAATGGAGTTAGAATAGTCCAAGCACCACTAAGGCTCAAGAAGTTATGACCAAGTGTCGTATTTTGAGAAAAATCAATAGTCTTCCTAGAAAAATGGATTAATGAATAGTAATGAACAACCAAAAGGATTATGTGAGAGTGAATGTGCTCAAATCAATGTGTATTAAGAAGTAAATTGACCACTGTGTAGTTGGAAAAACCAAAAAATATGGAAAAATAAGTTGCTAGAGTCTCCTCTACAAAATGAGCATATGACAAGTGTTGAAGTCTCATAGAACTGCAAGTACTAACATGGAAACATGCATAGAGAATCACTCACTCCACTGCATATAATCAATTACCCAAAAGAAGCCAACTAGTCTTATCGAGCACCTATGAACAACTAACATACATCTCCTATGGAGAGGCTAGATAAATCTTCCACCTGCATCACTGAAGAGAGCCAAACATCTGCGTGTCTCCCAGTTAAGAAAACCTCAACACAACCCTCTTTATCAAACATAAAAGGCTTTATGCAAAAAAATGTAACCACTATATCAATGAATACATGGACGTACATAAGTATTATGCATAGAAGTGTATATAGCATGTATGTGCTCAATATTTATAGTAAAATGGCACCAAAAGGCTGAATCCATAGCCCAAATACTAACCAACAACACCTACAAGTGTCTGTCAACTATGTTCTTTAGGCTCAAAAAACTTGCACAAACTTGTAGTGGCCGCTCCCACCACAACTGAAAATCTTTCAAGAAACTTGTAGGTTTACTAGTGTGGCTAAAAACATAGCCCCAAATCTGCTACCATAGAAGTATAAAAAACACTTTTCTTAATGTTCTTGAACTTGTGTAGAGAGAACTATGCATGAAAGTACTCCAAAATGGCTCCAAAAATCACCCCAAAAATGCTTCAAATGGGCTTTGAAAACAAAGAATGAAGCTTTGAGGGCCCAAAACATGTTCAAGGTAATGTGAACCTTAGTCTTTCCCCTTCTTCAAGCACCACAAGATCTTTCCCCTTCTTCAAGCACCACAAGAGTGTACCTTAGTGGAAAGATCTCTGTTGTTTAAGTGAGCTCTTAGGGGGAATAAATTGGGATGGGTGACCTCTCGAGAAGTACTAAGAACCTCCATCTTTATTGATCATTGATGTTCTCTCTCATGCTTTTTGATGTGTAAAACACCACAGGAAATGAATTAATGTGACACTAGAACACCTCTATGGTCACCATTAACTCATTGCCACTCAAAACTTTGAGAAATGATAGCCAAAACCAAGAACTTTACTTCTTCATATTTTTCTAGTCATTGAAATGACATACCTTAAGTATTTTGATAATTTCTCTTAGCTCAAATACTATTTCTCCAAGGTCTTTTAGTGGATAAAACTAGAAGAGTATAGCTTTCCAACAAGCTATCATATGCAAGAAACGGATCTCTAGAACTCAAGTTATGGCCTTCACAAGATGACCCTGTATGACTTGCTAAAACTAGAAATTTTGCCTCCTTTAGTAATTTTGAGTGTCTAAAAATGAAAATTCGATGCCTAGCATCGACTTGCAACCAAAAGTCGATGCCTAGCATCGACTTGCAACCAAAAGTCGATGCCTGGCATCGACATTCAGCTTTTTTAGCCACTTTTTCAGCACCTGAATTACCCCCTTGAACACACACATGAACAAGACCACTTTTATGTGGGAAGTCGATGCCAGGCATTGACTTTATGCTGAAACTCGATGCCAAGCATCGAGTTGCTCCACAAACCTCATGTTTTAAAAAGTTCTAGCAGTACATAACACTCAGAGAATAAAACAAGGACTTATCAACATAAACTCGATGCCAGGCATCGAGTTGCTTGGAAAACTTGAACTTCTGAAAACATTTCACAGTAGACAAGCATGGAGATGATGGAGAGAGTCTCATACACAGAACTTTAACTATTTCTTCTCATAGCTATGAAAAACTCAGAAGTTTTACAGATGCTTTCTCACTCAGAGAAGCCTGACTATACTCAGTCATACAAAATGAACTCCTTCTCACATTCTATCACTCTCTTCCACTTGGCGCCTGTATGTTGTTTCTTTGAACACCAACTTACAAGCTTATCACCAATGTATATCATGTAGCCATGAGTTGATCTTCTGTCATCCTGGTTACCTGCCCAATCTGAGTCACTATAGGCTCTCAACTTCAAATCTGATGTAAAAGGATAATATAATCCTTCCTTTATAGTTCCTTTGATATATCTGAGAACTCTTTGACCTGCAATCCAATGTGGGTCCTTTGGAGAATGCATGAATTGTGACAAAACACCCACTGCATAACTAAGATCAGGTCTTGTTAGTGTAGCATAAATCAAACTACCCACAAGAGATTGATACTTCCTCATATCTTTGTATTCTGCACCATCATATTTACTGAGCTTGTGATTAACTTCTAGTGGGGTTGAAGCTTCTCTGCAATTTTCCATATCAAACGTCTTCAATAGATTCAGAAGATACCTTTCTTGTGATACATATATGCCATGATCTGTATAGGTGACTTCCATACCAAGAAAGTATGACAACTTTCATAGGTCACTGATCTTGAACTCTTTCTCAAGTAATCTCTTTACCTCCTTGATTCCTTCATCTGAAGTACCTGTGATTATAATGTCATATACATAAATACAAATGTAGATTGTACCTTCCTCTGTTCTTTTGATAAGTAGACTTGGATCTACTTTTGAACTTTGATATCCAAGATCATTGAGATACTTCACCAGTCTATAGTTCCATGCTCTTGGAGCTTGCTTCAATCCATAGAGTGCTCTTCTCAACCTGCAAACAAAATTTGGATACATGGAATCTATAAACCCTTGAGGTTGTTCCATGTATACCTCGTCTGATATGTATCCATTCAATAATGCATTCTTTATATCCAATTGACTTAGGGTCCATCCTTTTGAAGCTGCAATAGCAATGATTGTCCTTATAGTTGACATCTTAGCTATAGGACTGAATGTCTCATCATAATCTATGCCATAGGTTTGGGCATAGCCTTTCACCACCAATCTAGCTTTGTATCTGGCTATACTTCCATCTGCAAGCTTCTTCACTTTATAAACCCATTTATTTCCAATTACTTTCTTACCATTTGGTTTAGGAACAAGTTCCCATGTCTTGTTCTCCTCCAGTGCATTGAACTCTTCCTTCATTGCTTCTTCCCATTGCTTCTTACCTTTAGCTTCATCATAGTTATGAGGTTCTTCATCATCTTTGATCATATATGCATAGTTCTTCTAAGTTATGTAAGAAGTATCATAAGAATACCTTTCTGGTTGTCTTCTTGTCCTACATGACCTTCTTGGTTCACATTCTTCATAAGTGTCTGGATACACTTCTTCATCAAATATAGGATCTTCTTCATTACTTCTTGTTAATCCACCTCTGGATGTACTTGCTTGCATATAGTCTTCATCTCTATTCACCTGCACAATTGATTTTCCTTTCTCACATCTTCTTACCTCTTCTTCAAATTCTTCAGCTGTATGACTTTGATCTGCATACCAACTTTTCTGTTCATCAAATGTAACATCTCTAGAAACAAGAAATTGTTTGGTTAGAGGATTCCACAACCTATAACCCATCTGCTTTTCATCATAACCAATGAACACATATTTTTCTGCCTTTGGTTCAAGTTTGTCTTAGTTGTGATGGCACATAAGCATATGCAATTGATCCAAACACTTTACAATGATCTAGTGTTGGTTTCTTACCCCACCAAGCTTCATATGGAGTCATTCCATTGAGAGCTGCACATGGTAATCTATTCACAAGATATGTAGCTGTATTTACAGTTTCAGCCCAAAGATAATTTGGACAATTCTTCTCCTTTAGCATAGCTCTAGCAAACTCAACCAAAGTCCTGTTCCTTCTTTCTACTACACCATTTTGTTGTAGTGTATACCTGCAAGTTATTTCTCTCTTATTAACTGCATTCCAAAGATAATCATTGAACTCAGTCTTTTAAGCTTTTGACCTATGACTCTCTCTGCATATGCATGAAAATGCTTGAAAGCTCCAAACACTTCTGATCTTTCCTTCAAGACATATAAAGTTCATATATACACATATACACACACATACATACACATATATACACACATACATACACACATATACATACACACATATACATACACACATATACATACACACATATACACACACATACATATACACATATACACACACATACATAAACACATATACACACTTACACATACACACACGTATGCATACACACACATATACACATATAGATACTTGCACATATACATACATACACATAGACACACACATATACACTCACATGCATACATACAAATGCATACACACATGCTTACACACATACATACACACATGCACATACATAGACACACATGCATACACACACATACATACACACATATGCACACACAAATATACATATACATACACACACATATACATACACACATATACATACACACATATACATACACACACATACACATACACACACATACACACACATAGAGAGACACACATACACACATATACACATGCATACACACAAACGTACCCACATATACACATATAAAAACACACACACACACACATGCACACTATACATACATATGCATACATACACATACACATACACATGTATACATACACATACATACATACATGTATACACACACATACTCATGTATCCACACGTATACATACACACACATACAAATAGTATACATACATGTGCATACACAAACATAC
>CM035414.1:102489753-102714753 GCA_020310875.1 Ceratopteris richardii | reverse complement strand
AACTTATCTGTTTTGATCTATCTTTTTGAGAGTGATCTTCCAAGGTACATAGGGTGTCTAATACATATATTGGCAAGTTAAAAGGGCCCACCATATACTCCTGGAGTTCATTTGGCTGGTGTAGATCAAGGATTTTGCAACACCTCTTCATCTTCAAGCACATACCTATCCATCTCTTCACAGTGGTATTAGAGCAAGGTTGGACAACATGGCAGATGGATTTCCTTCATCAATTGACAAATTGGACAGAGGTAACTACTCAGCTTGGTCATTAAGAATGGAAGCTTATCTCCAAGGTAGATGTTTATATGGTTATGTGGCTGGAGATGAAGTTATGCCAAGTTTCAGGAACAAAAGTCAACCAACACAAGAAGAGCAAGAAAGATTGAGCACATGGTGCTCCAAGGATGCACTTGCAAGGTCTTATCTCCTCAACTCTATCTCAGATTTTTTGTTGCCTCACATTAGAAGTTGTAAGACATCTCAGGAAGTGTGGGATGCACTTGAAGCTTTCTTTTCTTCAAGTACTAAAGCTAGGAAGCATCAACTATGGCTGGATTTCACAACTCTCAAGAAGGCTCCCAAACAAAATGTGACTGATTTTGTCACAAAGCTCAAGGACATAGCGGATCAGTTGGGAAGCATTGGAGAGGTAATAGATGAAGAGCAAATTGTAAGGCAGTTCATCAATGGCTTGAAGGCAGATGATAAGTGGGAAGCATTCACCACAGCTATGGATTTGTACATGGACATGCATGTACCTGATTTCAGCACACTCATTGGACAACTACTTACTCAAGAGGCAAAGCTTATAAAAAATGGAGAAAGCTCTAAAGGTAATCAATCTTCAGCTTTATACACGGATAAAAGCAAGTCTAAAGATAACAAAGGAAAGGCAAAGAAAGTGGATGATGAAGCAGGTACATATCAAGCTAACTATGCAGGTAGAGGAAGACATGGCAGAGGTAGAGGAAGAGGGGGTAGACAAGGCAGGGGGAGATCCCAAGACTCCAACTCATGTTCTATTTGTGGATTAACTAATCATACAACTGAAAATTGCTTTAGGAATTCCACGAATCAAAGAGGCAGAGGATACAATAGAGGAAGTTATGGCTACTCAAGAGGAAGGTTCAACAACTACCATGGCAACTACAACAATTACAATCATTCAAACTATCAAGGAGGCTACAAAGGAAGGAGAGACTACAATAACTACACAGAAGACTCAAACAAAGAGGATTCATTATTGATCATGAACATGGATATGCCACAAGGTAAATCTGATGAGCATGTTTTCTACATAGATTCAGGTTGTTCAAATCATGTGGCAGGAAATGTGGCACTCCTATCAGATTTAGAAAATCCAAGGAATAAGCATGAGGTACAAACAGGAGATGATACAAAACATCCTGTGGAGAAAATAGGCAATGTCAAAGCACCTGATGGAAACATCAACCTACTCAGTAAGGTACTCTATGTCCCTACCATTACAAAGAATTTGATAAGTGTTGGGCAGATAGTAGAGAAAGGGTTGCAAGTCAGGTTCACAAAAGCAGGAGCATTTGTTGAATATCCAAGTCAAGGATTCAGAAGAATTGCAAAAGGTGAAAAGACAGGTAGATTGTTCACATTTGAATTACAGGACATTAGAAACATTGCTCTCTTTAATTATGGTAGTGAGACACTCACAGAATTGGAAGTATGGCACAAAAGGTTAGCATATATTGGTGAAAGGTCATTAAAGCAAATTTGCAGGGACCAAAGTGTACTTGGACTTCCTAGTTTGTCAAAACAACATATGATTTATAAGTGTAGTGCATGCCAATTTGGAAAGTCTCACAGGTTACCATTCATGAAGAAAGGTTATATGCATGGAGATCTCTTGGAGTTGGTTCATACCGATGTATGGGGACCTAGCAAGGAAGCTTCAATATCTGGATCAAGGTATTATGTTTCCTTTATTGATGATTGTAGCAGATGGACTATCCTATTCTTTATGAAACACAAAGATGAAGTTGTTTCATGTTTCAAAAGATATTTGGCTCTTGTGGAGAACCAAACAGGTAAATCACTAAAAAGGCTAAGGTCAGATGGAGGGGGAGAATACTTCTCCCATGAGTTTGATTCTTTTCTTCAAGAAAGAGGAATCAAAAGAGAGGTAACTACAAGGTACACTCCTGAGCAAAATGGAGTGGCAAAAAGGAGGAATAGGACAATTGTTGAAGCTGCAAGATCTATGTTAAATGAAAAGCATTTACCTAATTACTTATGGGCTGAGGCTGTATCTACAGCCACTTACTTGATTAACAGGTTGCCTTCAAAATTCCTTTAATGGGATGACTCCATATGAGGCTTGGAATGGAAGAAGACCAAGCTTAGATCATTGTAAAATTTTTGGATGTATTGCTTTTGCTCATGTTCCTTCACAGGTTAGAGGCAAGATGGATCCAAAAGCAGAAAGGTGTGTATTTATTGGATATGACAACAATCAAAAGGGCTACAGGTTATACAACCCTACCAACAAAGGATTCTTGGTAAGCAGAGATGTAGTTTTTGATGAGAACAATTCATGGTATGAAGATTCATGCAGGAAGGTCAATTTACCATATGATCTTGAAGAAGATTTTCCAAAGCTTGGTAGAGAACAACCAAAGATTGAAGAACAAGACACCTCAGAGGATGATGAAGAATCTCATATAGAAAAGATCAAAGCATGGAAGTCTAAAGGTAAAGCAAAATTGCAAGATCTTGGACATGAGGCAGAATCATCACATCATGGCCTAAGAAGATCTATGAGGGAAAAGAAAAAACCAGAAAGGTATGGGTTTGACACCTCATTAGTAACTAAACATTCTATCTACATAGCACAGGACATAAACCAAGAGGAGCCATCATCATTTGAAGAGGCCAAAGCAAAAACAGAATGGAAGCATGCAACGAAGGAAGAGATTGATGCACTTGAGGAAAACAACACTTGGGATTTGGTGCCCAAGACTTCATCCATGAAGGTAATAGGCTCAAGATGGATCTATAAACTCAAGAAGAATTATGATGGTTCAATTAACAGGTATAAGGCAAGGCTTGTGGCAAAAGGCTTTGCACAAATTCAGGGAATTGATTATGAGGAGACTTTCTCTCCTGTGGCAAAGATGCGTACTATTAGGGTTTTGCTTAGTATTGCCTCTTCCAAGAATTGGAAGATACTTCAACTAGATGTAAAGAATGCATTCTTGAATGGTTGGATAACAGAAGAGGTATATATGGCACAACCACTTGGTTTTGAGAACCAAGTTTATCCTGATTATGTGTGTAAACTTAACAAAGCATTGTATGGTCTCAAGCAAGCTCCAAGAGCTTGGAATTTCAGGCTTGTTTCATTCTTGCAGGACAAAGGCTTTCAACCAAGCAAGGCATATCCTTCACTCTTTATTAAAAAGAGTAACTCTGAGGTCATCTACCTATGTGTATATGTAGATGATATTATATTGACAGGAAATGATGCAGATGGTATGAAGAAGATCAAAGATCAGATGAGAGAAGAGTTCAAGATAAGTGATTTGGGTTCACTTACCTACTTCCTAGGTTTGGAAGTTGTCTACAAAGATCATGGTTTGTTTCTCACTCAAAGAAAGTACATTAAGGACATGTTGGCAAAATTCAAGATGCAAGATTGTAAGATTGCAGGTACTCCAATGGAGGTCAATCACAAATTGAGCTCACATGAAGGTGAACTCATAGAGGACATCACATCATACCAAAGTTTAGTGGGTAGTCTCAACTATGCCACATTGACAAGAGTAGATATATGTTACAGTGTGAGTGTGCTAAGTCAATTTATGCACACACCAAGGAAACCACATATGGATGCTGCCAAAAGGATTCTCAAGTATCTCAAAGGAACCATAAATGAAGGACTTTATTATCCTTATGTATCTGATTTAGGTTTGAAGCTATTTTCTGATGCAGATTGGGCTGGCTCCAAGGAAGATAGAAGGAGCACTTCAGGTTATCTTACCTTTGCAGGTTCAAAGCTAATTTCATGGTCATCCAAGAAGCAACCCACAGTTGCTCTCTCTTCTACTGAAGCTGAATATAGAGGTCTTGCCATAGCTACTCAGGAAGCTATGTGGATGAAGACATTATTCAAAGATCTTGGATTGGAGTTTGGAACTCCAACTATTTTTGGTGACAATATGAGTTCTATTCATTTGGCTGCTAATCCTATTTTTCATACAAGGACTAAACATATTGAAGTTCATTATCACTATGTACGAGAAAAGGTTCTAAGCAAAGAGATTCAAATATCATATGCGTCCACTCATCAACAATGTGCAGATATTCTACCTTCAACATGCCCCAATGATCGTTAAAATGCTAGTGTGTCAAGATGAGGACCTTATGAAACCACTTGTCTTGGGTCAAGACTAGATTTATGACCATGCAATCAACTTGAAACTAAGAAGTCAACTTCTTCAAGTTTGGGTACATGAACAATGCATTACATTAGAATTATAGAAATGCATGCTCACAAATCCAAACATCACACATTCTCCTAGTTCTTCAAGGACTAATCTTTGCAAAGAAGATGTTGTATGTGTCAAAAGCTCTATGATCGTGAAGGACTCAGTCATGGAAGAACAGGCTCATAGGCAAGCAGACCTCTCTTCTTAATCAAAGACTAATTCCATCATAGAAAATCAACCAAAGAGGCAAGCAAAACAATACAAGACAACCAAAATATCAAATAGACAAATGAAATTCAAGAAGAAAGTAGTGTCAGACATGAATCAAATCTAGCGACAAAAAGGACAACAACCACCAACCTTGTCCCAACAATTCCCATCCAAGTAGGCCAATCATGGAAAAAGAAGAACTAAGCAACTAGGAAAAACTGAACCACAAGGTATCCAACAAATTTGGGTGCCTAACGAATTAGCTGTAGCTCAACAAAGGTGATTACACATGTGGGTACCCAAGGGACTCTTACATGCACAAAACCCTATGCTCTCTAGCATGAGAAAAGTTTCAACAAAGAAGCCAAGGAGAAGCAAGGACCCGAACCAAGCACAGAGATCAAGAGATGATCAACTCACCTCTTCAACAATAGTAAGAAGACAATCACCGAGGATATGGATTTGGAAGCCAAAAGCACCAGTAGCCCGCACAGAACCAAAACACTGACCACGAGGGATACAAAATTTACGAAACCATCCAAAGATGAAGAGTTCAAAAGTGATTTGTATGCAACCAAACAATGTTCTAAAATGGATCCCTATAAGGAGGAATGATCAGTTGTCATTCAACGATTGACTGATTGCATCATTTTGAGATTCAATGGCTACCTCCAAATAAAGATTGCATCAACATCTGCAAGTAACATCGGAAGCCTTGAGGTGCAAGAACCATGTTGTTGGAGCAAGTCTATGACAAGCCTAAGTATTGGCTTGAGTCTCACAAAGTCTTAGAAGAAGCTTTAAAAAGAAGACTATGTAAAGTTCACTTGTGAACTACCTCTTGTAACTATTGAAGAGTTTACTTAATGTAAAAGTGAAAGAATCTTAAGTGGTTGAGTCCACTTGATCAAGAATGGAAAGAGGAGCCACGAATTCGTGATTTGTGGTAGGTAGAGAATCAAATCAATCATTGATTGATTGGAGAGTGATTGAGGGAAGTTAGCCTCCCAAACTCAACTATAAATAGATGGCAGTTTTAGTCGTGGTTAGAGAGACCTATGTGAAGACCTCCAAGAGCTGAGCTTTATGCCATATCAAGGTGTGATTACAAGGCACACATATGTATCAGTAAGTCATTTTATTGTACAAGCAATATACTTTCATTTTCATGATTATTTGAGTTCATCTTTCCATGTTCTTGTGAAGTGTACTACTCACTGCCATTACTCTCAATTTTCTCAGTCAGTTTGCAGAGATGCTTTCTCTGAGCTTGGTGCATCATTTCTAGTGATTTAACTTGGTAACGTTAGCTCTATAAGTCTACTATATGCTCACAAATTTTCATGTCATTTGGATGTTGCAATCGTCAGTTATTTTCATTTGAAGTCAACAGGGTCTGTTCATCTTCACTTCTCTGTCAGGTACCCGACTTTTTCACTCATCTTGTCAGAGGTGTTTCTCAGTGGTTACTTATCCAAATTTAGTGATTTAAATCTTTTTGGATTTAAATTACTGTCTAGTATAACCATACAAATTTTCATAATCATTGGATTCCTACATTTTGAGTTATGTTGATTTTTCTGCTCACTGATCTCAAACTATAGCAACCCGTGAAAATCGGGATGATGTCATCAGTTGTTAAAACTCATTCTCAGTGTGTGGTTCATTATTTTTTATGAGATTACTCTTGAAAGTTAGCTCTTTAAGTTATCTAGACTTCCCCAAGAGGAATTAAGCTAATTTCTACTGTGCTCAGAGAATTATGTAAAACACTAGACAGGTGTATGAACCAAGAATAGCAAGTTTTCACGTCTGAGCTAACTCCAACTTATCTGTTTTGATCTATCTTTTTGAGAGTGATCTTCCAAGGTACATCGGGTGTCTAATACATCCATTGGCAAGCTAAAAGGGCCCACCATATACTTTTGGAGTTCATTTGGCAGGTGTAGATCAAGGATTTTGCAACACCTCTTCATCTTCAAGCACATACCTATCCATCTCTTCACAATGGTATCAGAGCAAGGTTGGACAACATGGCAGATGGATTTCCTTCATCAATTGACAAATTGGATAGAGGTAATTACTCAGCTTGGTCATTAAGAATGGAAGCTTATCTCCAAGGTAGAATTTTATATGGTTATGTGGCTCGAGATGAAGTTATGCCAAGTTTCAGGAACAAAAGTCAACCAACACAAGAAGAGCAAGAAAGATTGAGCACATGGTGCTCCAAGGATGCACTTGCAAGGTCTTATCTCCGCAAATCTATCTCAGATTTTTTGTTGCCTCACATTAGAAGTTGTAAGACATCTCAGGAAGTGTGGGATGCACTTGAAGCTTTCTTTTCTTCAAGTACCAAAGCTAGGAAGCATCAACTATGGCTGGATTTCACAACTCTCAAGAAGGCTCCCAAACAAAATGTGACTGATTTTGTCACAAAGCTCAAGGACATAGCGGATCAGTTGGGAAGCATTGGAGAGGTAATAGATGAAGAGCAAATTGTAAGGCAGGTCATCAATGGCTTGAAGGCAGATGATAAGTGGGAAGCATTCACGACAGCTATGGATTTGTACATGGACATGCATGTACCTGATTTCAACACACTCATTGGACAACTACTTACTCAAGAGGCAAAGCTTATCAAAAATGGAGAAAGCTCTAAAGGTAATCAATCTTCAACTTTATACACGGATAAAAGCAAGTCTAAAGATAACAAAGGAAAGGCAAAGAAAGTGGATGATGAAGTAGGTACATATCAAGCTAACTATGCAGGTAGAGGAAGACATGGCAGAGGTAGAGGAAGAGGAGGTAGACAAGGCAAGGGGAGATCCCAAGACTCCAACTCATGTTCTATTTGTGGATTAACTAATCATACAACTGAAAATTGCTTTAGGAATTCCAGGAATCAAAGAGGCAGAGGATACAATAGAGGAAGTTATGGCTACTCAAGAGGAAGGTTCAACAACTACCATGGCAATTACAACAACTACAATTATTCAAACTATCAAGGAGGCTACAAAGGAAGGAGAGACTACAATAACTACACAAAGACTCAAACAAAGAGGATTCATTATTGATTATGAACATGGCTATGCCACAAGGTAAATCTGATGAGCATGTTTTCTACATAGATTCAGGTTGTTCAAATCATGTGGCAGGAAATGTGGCACTCCTATCAGATTTAGAAGATCCAAGGAATAAGCATGAGGTACAAATAGGAGATGATACAAAACATCCTGTGGAGAAAATAGGCAATGTCAAAGCACCTGATGGAAACATCAACCTACTCAGTAAGGTACTCTATGTCCCTACCATTACAAAGAATTTGATAAGTGTTGGGCAGATAGTAGAGAAAGGGTTGCAAGTCAGGTTCACAAAAGCAGGAGCATTTGTTGAAGATCCAAGTCAAGGATTCAGAAGAATTGCAAAAGGCGAAAAGACAGGTAGATTGTTCACATTTGAATTACAAGACACTAGAAACATTGCTCTCTTTAATTATGGTAGTTAGACACTCACAGAATTGGAAGTATGGCACAAAAGGTTAGCACATATTGGTGAAAGGTCATTAAAGCAAATCTGCAGGGACCAAAGTGTACTTGGACTTCCTAATTTGTCAAAACAACATATGATTTATAAGTGTAGTGCATTTCAATTTTGAAAGTCTCACAGGTTACCATTCATGAAGAAAGGTTATATGCATGGAGATCTCTTGGAGTTGGTTCATACAGATGTATGGGGACCTAGCAAGGAAGCTTCAATATCTGGATCAAGGTATTATGTTTCCTTTATTGATGATTGAAGCAGATGGACTATCCTATTCTTTAAGGCTAAGGTCAGATGGAGGGGGAGAATACTTCTCCCATGAGTTTGATTCTTTTCTTCAAGAAAGAGGAATCAAAAGAGAGGTAACTACAAGGTACACTCCTGAGCAAAATGGAGTGGCAGAAAGGAGGAATAGGACAATTGTTGAAGCTGCAAGGTCTATGTTAAATGAAAAGCATTTACCTAATTACTTATGGGCTGAGGCTTTATCTACAGCCACTTACTTGATTAACAGGTTGCCTTCAAAATCCCTTGATGGGATGACTCCATATGAGGCTTGGAATGGAAGAAGACCAAGCTTAGATCATTGTAAAATTTTTGGATGTATTGCTTTTGCTCATGTTCCTTCATAGGTTAGAGGCAAGATGGATCCAAAGGCAGAAAGGTGTGTATTTATTGGATATGACAACAATCAAAAGGGCTACAGGTTATACAACCCTACCAACAAAAGATTCTTGGTAAGCAGAGATGTAGTTTTTGATGAGAACAATTCATGGTATGAAGAGTCATGCAGGAAGATCAATTTACCATATGATCTTGAAGAAGATTTTCCAAAGCTTGGTAGAGAACAATCAAAGATTGAAGAACAAGACACCTCAGAGGATGATGAAGAATCTCACATGGAAAAGATCAAAGCATGGAACTCTAAAGGTAAAGCAAAATTGCAGGAACTTGGACATGAGGCAAAATCATCACATCATGGCCTAAGAAGATCTATGAGGGAAAAGAAAAAACCAGAAAGGTATGGGTTTGACACCTCATTAGTAACTAAACATTCTATCTACATAGCACAGGACATAAACCAAGAGGAGCCATCATCATTCGAAGAGGCCAAAGCAAAAACAGAATGGAAGCATGCAATGAAGGAAGAGATTGAAGCACTTGAGGAAAACAACACTTGGGATTTGGTGCCCAAGACTTCATCCATGAAGGTAATAGGCTCAAGATGGGTCTATAAACTCAAGAAGAATTCTAATGGTTCAATTAATAGGTATAAGGCAAGGCTTGTAGCAAAAGGCTTTGCACAAACTCAGGGAATTGATTATGAGGAGACCTTCTCTCCTGTGGAAAAGATGCCTACTATTAGGGTTTTGCTTAGTATTGCCTCTTCCAAGAATTGGAAGATACTTCAACTAGATGTAAAGAATGCATTCTTGAATGGTTGGATAACTGAAGAGGTATATATGGCACAACCACCTGGTTTTGAGAATCAAGTTTATCCTGATTATGTGTGTAAACTTAACAAAGCATTGTATGGTCTCAAGCAAGCTCCAAGAGCTTGGAATTTCAGGCTTGTTTCATTCTTGTAGGACAAAGGCTTTCAACCAAGCAAGGCAGATCACACTCTTTATTAAAAAGAGTAATTCCGAGATCATCTACCTATGTGTATATGTAGATGATATTATATTGACAGGAAATGATGCAGATGGTATGAAGAACATCAAAGATCAGATGAGAGAAGAGTTCAAGATAAGTGATTTGGGTTCACTTACCTACTTCCTAGGTTTGGAAGTTGTCTACAAAGATCATGGTTTGTTTCTCACTCAAAGAAAGTACATTAAGGACATGTTGGCAAAATTCAAGATGCAAGATTGTAAGATTGCAGGTACTCCAATGGAGGTCAATCACAAATTGAGCTCACATGAAGGTGAACTCATAGACATCACATCATATCAAAGTCTAGTGGGTAGTCTCAACTATGCCACATTGACAAGAGTAGATATATGTTAGAGTGTGAGTGTGCTAAGTCAATTTATGCACACACCAAGGAAACCACATATGGATGCTGCCAAAAGGATTCTCAAGTATCTCAAAGGAACCATAAATGAAGGACTTTATTATCCTTATGTATCTGATTTAGGTTTGAAGCTATTTTCTGATGCAGATTGGGCTGGCTCCAAGGAAGATAGAAGGAGCACTTCAGGTTATCTTACCTTTGCAGGTTCAAAGCTTATTTCATGGTAATCCAAGAAGCAACCCACAGTTGCTCTCTCTTCTACTGAAGCTGAATATAGAGGTCTTGCCATAGCTACACAAGAAGCTATGTGGATGAAGACATTATTCAAAGATCTTGGATTGGAGTTTGGAACTCCAACTATTTTTGGTGACAATATGAGTTCTATTCACTTGGCTGCTAATCCTATTTTTCATGCAAGGACTAAACATATTGAAGTTCATTATCACTATGTATGAGAGAAGGTTCTAAGCAAAGAGATTCAAATATCATATGTGTCCACTTATCAACAATGTGCAGATATTCTAACCAAAGCATTGGATGGTACAAAGCTTTGCAAATTCAAGGCTATGATTGGTTTGCAGGTAATCTTGGAAGATTGAAGACCTCAAGCATACTTGGCTTGAGGGGGAGCTGTTGGAGCAAGTCTATGACAAGCCTAAGTATTGGCTTGAGTCTCACAAAGTCTTAGAAGAAGCTTTGAAAAGAAGACTATGTAAGGTTCACTTATGAACTACCTCTTGTAACTTTTGAAGAGTTTACTTAATGTAAAAGTGAAAGAATCTTAAGTGGTTGAGTCCACTTGATCAAGAATGGAAAGAGGAGCCACAAATTCGTGATTTGTGGTAGGTAGAGAATCAAATCAATCATTGATTGATTGGAGAGTGATTGAGGGAAGTTAGCCTCCCAAACTCAACTATAAATAGATGGCAGTTTTAGTCGTGGTTAGAGAGACCTATGTGAAGACCTCCAAGAGCTGAGCTTTATGCCATATCAAGGTGTGATTTCAAGGCACACATATGTATCAGTAAGTTATTGTATTGTACAAGCAATATACTTTCATTTTCATGATTATTTGAGTTCATCTTTCCATGTTCTTGTGAAGTGTACTACTCACTGCCATTACTCTCAGTTTTCTCAGTCAGCTTGCAGAGATGTTTTCTCTGAGCTTGGTGCATCATTTTTAGTGATTTAAGTTGGTAAAGTTAGCTCTATAAGTCTAATATATTCTCACAAATTTTCATGTCATTTGGATGTTGCAATCTTCAGTTATTTTCATTTGAATTCAATAGGGTCTGTTCATCTTCACTTCTCTGTCAGGTACCCGACTTTTCCACTCATCTTGTCAGAGGTGTTTCTCAGTGGTTACTTATCCGAATTCAGTGATTTAAATCTTTTTGGATTCAAATTATTGTCTAGTATAACCATACAAATTTTCTTAATCATTGGATTCCTCCATTTTGAGTTATGTTGATTTTTCTGCTCACTGGTCTCAAACTATAGCAGCCCGTGAAAATCGGGATGATGTCATCAATTGTTAAAACTCATTCTCAGTGTGTGGTTCATTATTTTTGATGAGATTACTCTTGAAAGTTAGCTATTTAAGTTATCTAGACTTCCCCAAGAGGAATTAAGCTAATTTCTACTGTGCTCAGAGAATTATGTAAAACACTAGACAGGTGTATGAACCAAGAATAGCAAGTTTTCACCTCTGAGCTAACTCCAACTTATCTGTGATCTATCTTTTTGAGAGTGATCTTCCAAGGTACATTGGGTGTCTAATACATCCATTGGCAAGCTAAAAGGGCCCACCATATACTTTTGGAGTTCATTTGGCTGGTGTAGATCAAGGATTTTGCAACACCTCTTCATCTTCAAGCACATACCTATCCATCTCTTCACACATGTGCCTTTGGCAAAACCCTATCTTTTGCACCATTCAACTCATGCATTTCTAAAGTATGCATTGAAATGGGGCCACATTATAAGGCCATGCATAGACACAATTAAGAATCCCAAGCACATGAGACACGTTTGACATATGTAAACTATTTTATTGCTACTAAATACCTTCTTCTTGTTTTGTGACATAGTTCCAAAAAAAAGAAGCCAACAAAAAAAAAGATAAAGAAAGAGAGAAGAATAAACAAGATCAGGTGCTCAAAGAATCTCATCAGTGAACCATCAACAAGGACATCCATCAACAAGAAAGAAAAGCCAATGGTCAATCACCGTGATGCGCATACAACAAAAAGAGTGAAGATCGATGGACCTTTCACCATGGTAAGCATCAGCTACTTTAGCAACACCATAACTATGATAGATTAGGAAACCTCTTCGTCTGCATGACCTTGAGCACTTCGCTCAAGACCGAATTTCTTGCACCATACTTCTTCCAATGCATTTCCCAAGTATGCATGCATAGAGTCACATTACAAGGCCATGCACAAGGCACATATTTTCTTCAACCCATGCACTAACACACTTACCCATCATTCATTAAGGGTCACAAGTACTTGGCATGAAAACTATGACACCCATGTTCTAAAGATCGAGAGGACATCAAGGTTACAACAACAATAGCAAGGAAGCAATTCACTGATGACCTACTCAAAATCAACATTGACAACCTCTTTTGAGCAAGTAGCAATTTGTGAAAGCACACAAATACACCATCAAGCTAGAATACAAGAAGGAAGTACATACAAAGGGACTAAAAATTGCAAAGGATAACAACAAAAAAATGAAGAACAGGACAATAAACCCTGCTACATGCACACTACCACTCAAGTACTACATGCAACAACCACTCCAACAAGGGTAAGTCAGGGATGACAAACTCGAGAGGGGGGGGAGTGTTGACACTCAAGGTCAAGTAGAAGGTGCAAGAATGTGTCAAAGAAGTGGATACACAAGAAGAGGGAGCATGTAGGGAGCTGCAAGAAGTAGATATCAAATTTTCAAAAGAAATCCCTATAAAAACAATGATTTTCATCACTAAAAACCATTGTTGATACCATTTCACATATTTGCAACTCCATTTGTTTCAAGCCAAGGAGTCCTCAAGCTTGAGGAGTATAAGAAGTACCATCCTATTGATTTTCATAATTTTTAGACTCCTTTTGGGCCCCCAAATCAGCCCTGGAACCTAATTTTTAATTATGCCAGACACTAGGTTTGAACAGGGCCAAAACTACTCAAAAACTATAAACAGAGCTAGAGAGCTCATTTTTTAGGTTAGCTTGTTAAAGATTTGAGCTTTTCTAAGAGATTAATTTTGTAATAGAATCTTTCCATTGTTCGTTGAACCTAATTTTTAGTTATGCCAGACACTAGGTTTGAACAGGGCCAAAACTACTCAACAAACTATAAAAAGAGCTAGAGAGCTCATTTTTGAGGTTAGCTTGTCAGAGATTTGAGATTTTCTAAGATAGTATTTTTGTAATAGAAGCTTTCCATTCTTACCTTGTGTGCATATATATATATATATATATATATATATATATATATATATATATATATATATATATATATATATATATATATATATATATATATATATATATATATATATATATATATATATATATATACATATATACACACACATACATATCACTCTAGCACAATGGAAAGTACACCAACGTGAGGGGACCCACCTCATAAATGTCAATCCGAAGAGATGTAAATATGAATGAATTATATAATTAAAGTAATAAAACACATGCTAAATATAAACAATAATTTATAAGCATGATGTTGCAGTGTGTAAACCAACACTAGGTCTCCTTCTTTCAATCCTTTATCCTTGATGTGTGCATCAAAGTATGACTTTTGTATTTTCTTTGCAGTGTAGATGACTGCTACTGCTCGTAGCCTCCTCTCACCTAAGCGTTCTAGATCAAAGATCCTAGAGGACAACTCATGTCCATTCCACTCATGCTCTTGTGCTACTTTTAAAGCTGAGATTAGGAAGTCCAATGGTAGTCCAACATTCTGTCCAAAGACCATTTGAAAGGGGGTGGCCTTGAGTACCGTTTTGTAGGCAACTTGGTAAGCCCAAACAACATGATCCCAATCAGAGCATTTATTATTTACCAATTTTGTCAATACATTACATAGGATCTTATTTGTGCTCTCGGCTTATCTGTTAGCTTGTGGATGGTAGGGGGCAGACTTCTTATGTATCACCAAGAATTCTTGGAGAGTATTTTCAATGACTTCATTTAAGAAATGTGTGCCCCTATTGCTTACTAACTCTATTGGTAACCCGTATCTGGTGAACACATTCTCAAATAAGAATTTAGCCATCATTTAGCATCATTCTTTGTTGTAGATTTGACTTCTACCCACTTTGTAAGGTAATCTATGGCCACAATAATGTACTCTGCATGGGAGTTTCTAGCTGGGGGGTTAATCGAACCTACAAAGTCTATACCCCACTTTAAGAATGCATGTCCTCCCATCATTGGCCTCAAGGGCATATCGTCCTTTTTTATCAGATATTGTGCACGTTGGCATGTGTCACATTTCTTCACATAGGTATGTGCATCCATATGAAGAGTGGGCCACCAAAGTCTTGAGAATAGAATGGTCTTGATTACTTTGTCATGCCCAAAGTGTCCATCTGCAACACTGCTATGTGCAGTTTCTAAGACTTTCAAGTAGTCTGATTCATGAACGCACAGTCTTAAGTATCCACCTTTGCCTCTATGATATAGGTTGTCTCCTACTAAGGCATAGTCCTGAGCCTCTTGCTCCATGCTTTGTTTTCTTGCTAGACTTGCCTCGTTGGGTAGTGTTCCCATTCTCATAAATTCTACCAATGGAGCACTCCATTCTACAATTAACGACACATGATAAAAGGTAGCATGCTCCACTAGGGGTCTCTCCTTGCACACTTGACAATTCTTAATCCACTCATGTACTTCTTTGTCCATACTAGGCCAATACACTCCTAAACACTTTAGATTCTACAATGTTCGTTGTTTAGAATAGTGATTTCCTAGCAATCCTTCATGGGCTTGTTGCAACCAATTTTCATGTTCATCCTCCTCGACACAACAAGCTAGAACACCCTCTCTATCTTGTTTGTACATAGTTTCTGCCAATATTTGATATTTTTGTGATTTTACAATTTCTTATTTATGTTTTCTCACATCCTTATGCACGGGTCCAAGGGTTAGGAATAGTTCCAACTTATTTCCCATTTAGGAACAAATTCTAAATTGAACACATAAGCATCAGGCAACTCATCAAACACTCCTTGCAGTGACTCTCCTAAAGTGATGCGAGAAAGGTGATCTGCCATTAGTAAGAGGAACCATATTACTAAGCATCTTGTATTGCAAGGTTTATTGACCAAATATAATAAGTCTTGATGATTAGTGAAAAACTTGAACTTGTTCACCAGTAAATAGTGTCTTAACTTCTTCATGGCATACACCATGCCTAAGCCTTCTCTCTCAATTGTTGTATAGTTTTGTTTAGCTACATTTAGCTGTCTACTAGCATATGCTATATTCAAATCTAGATTTCCTTCACGTGTGGGTTGTGCTAGCACACATCCTATTGCATGATTGGATGCATCTACATGGACATGGAATGGTTTATTCCAATTATGAATGGTCAATATTGGTGCTGTGCACAAACGTCTCTTCAGTTCATTGAAGGAATTTTTGCATTCGTTGTTCCACTCAAAAATTGTCAAAAAAGCATAAAGGGGTTTAGCTATGATCGCATACATGTGGATAAACCTGCAGTAATATCGACAATGGCCCATAAAGGCTTGTACCTCTTTAACATTTCTCGGCCTTGGCAGCTCTACTATGGCTCTAACTTTGTCCTCATCTGTTGATATTTCGTTCTTAGAAACAATGAACACACACTTTTCTAGGTTCAGACACACTTGATACTCTCACTATACATTCTATCAAATATCTAGTGAGCCCAACTCACACTTCCCCCTTTCTCTGCCCAACATAATGGCACAAAATTTTCCTTAAACATATTTAACTATAAATCATAACCTCTTGAGATGCCATTTAAGTTGTTCTCTGCATGCATAAGATGCATTTTTCAACATGTAATATTGGTGATCTCCTTCACTAGGATCAAATTCCTTCTTCAATGCCTCCTTAGAACATTTAGGCACAATCAGTTCCTTGAGAATGGGTAATTTAAAAACCTCTACAATTAATTCGGGAGAAAACTTTACCTATTGAGACAATTGCCCTTTAGTTTTTTTGATGATGTCCTTAACATAGTAATTAAGTCTCCAGCTTGCCCAAGGTAGTGATGCAAACTCAAGCAAAGAAATACATTGTAGCAATATAACATTCAATGGAGCGCTCACATCAATCTCTACTTTAAAATCTGTGAAGGGATCTATAAGCAACTGTGTTAATTTGCTTGCCAATGTAGGAGTTTAAGTTTCATCTTCTTCTTCCTGCAACATACTGTCGCTCTCTATTCTATGGAAGATTCCTCTTTACGAGCCAAGTCCAAAACACTTTAAAAACACTTTTGAACCTTAGGGAAATTAGAGAAATACATCTCCAACCTGCAACCACTTTCTCCAATTCACCCTTTGTGGACAATTACTTGTGCACTACCTGTGCACTTTGACACCTTGACTTCGAACACTTTGACTTTGCCCCTATTGACTTTGCCCCTATTGACTTTGACCTTGACCTTGTTGACTTTGACTAGTTTGACTTTGAACTTTTGACTTTGATTAAAGTTGACTTTGACTATAGTTGACTTTGATTGCAGTTGACTTTGACCAATATGAATTTTATGGGCTCAATAGTAGCCCACCACCTAATGTGCTCTCCGTCCCGGAGAGCTACAGGCAAACTCTGAGCAGATAGGACACCATGACTTCTGAGCTACAAAATCTTCAAAAGGACACGTGAGCAGCCACCAAGTCCACCGGGAGCAACAGAGAACAAGCACCATAGAAGAACCAAAAAGTGGAAGTTTTGCATGGAAAAGAAAAGGAAAGCAATGGGAGGGTAGAAAGGAGGGGGAGGGGAGGGTTGAGGGGGCTGAGATGGATAGGGCAGGGAGGGGTAAGAATGTGGCTGGGCAAAAGGGTAAGGTGAGGGAGTAGGAGTATGGGGTCTGGATAGGGTCAAATTGATAAAAAATTAGAGCTACAGAGGGTGCATATGGGAAAATGAGCAACATATGGTGAAATGAGGTGAGAATAGACAATGTGGACCATGTGTTTAAATAAAAACACATGATAAATGTGCTCAAAATATATGGGTTTTAACCAAAAGTTAGAGAAAAGGTTTGATTTTGGAAACATTGAGACATAAAATGAATCCAGAGGTGCCAAAATACATGAAAATGACTGCAAGTTTGAAAAAAATGACCATCCGAGGTGCGATCCAAAGCCAAAAGATTTGAACCATAAAAATGAAAAAAATATATTTTTTTAATTGAAGAAAACTAAATTATTACCTTCCCCCCCCTTTTTTTTACGCATATGTAGAAAATAAAACGAAAGTTAAAAAATGAAACTATTAAATAATATTAAAATAAATAAATAAAAATAAAAGAAAATAAAAATCAAATAAATAAAAGTTTTTTTTAACGCATATGGAGAAAAATAAAAAGAAAATAAAATAAATAGAAGAAAATAAAATAATTAAATAAAAAATAAAATAATTAAATAATAGTAAAATAAATAAATATAAATAAAATTAAATAAAATAAAAATCAAAATAAATAAAAGAAAACAAAAAACGAGAGAGAGAGAGAGAGAGATTTTTTTTTGGGAAAAAAATCCTTGGGGGGCCTTTTTCTTTTTTAATGGGAAAAAATTCCTACGGGCCCCTTGTTTTTTAATATCCAAAATCAGAGAAAAATACATAAAAAATCCAAAAAATGCAAAAAAATCCAAAAAAATTCTAAAAAAAATCTCAAAAAATTCTCTACATGTCTAGGCCAATTTCCTCACTCAAAACCACAGAGAGCTTCCTTTATTCCTCCAATATGGCAAGAAAATGACATTTGAAAAGGATGAAAAATGCTAGAAAATTTCTAAAAATGCTTGAAAAATTCTTAGAAAAATTCCAAACATTGTATTTATGCCAAGAACTATGAAACGGTTTCTAAATTGCTAAGAACGTAAAGAACAAGAAAGAAAAACGATAAAAAATACTAAAACTTGAGCAAAATGAAATGAGAGGGCTATGTACAACCTGAACAAATTTTGCAGGTTCCAAGTGATCCATAAATCTTTAGTTGGCTTGATGATAGGCCTTAAGCCTTCATCTTGATATGTTGACTCAGAGAAAATCCACCATAATCTCCAATTGTAATGCACTTCATTTGTTTTGTCTTTATTTTGGGCATGCTGATGATTTGATAGGGCCACCTTAAATCCTTCAGTAAAATATTATCTCCTCCATACTGCATCTTTCTGTTTCCAAAGACTTGCAGGTACTCCTTCCACATCCTTGTAAAGCCCTGCACTTACTATCATAAAAATTGACATAACAGATGATAGCCATACCAGTATCCATAAAAAAGTGGCCATTGACATATGAATCGGAGTAGCTTCATCACTGTTGCACTTAAGGGCTTTGCTTTTCTTCTCTTTGCTATGGCCTTTGACTGAGACTGTTTCACTCGAATCAGTAACCTGAGTGATTTCCTCTTTTTCTTCATATGCTTCTTCTCTACTTGAGTTTGGAAAAATTCCATAGCAGGAAGATGGGTCTTCTGCATGGAGCCAAGCCAACATGTTTTCATCTTCATATAAATCTGCTCCTTCAAATAGATCTACTTCTGGGTTTTCCACCACTTCTTCTTCCATACAAATACCAATTGTCTGCATCATGCTGGTATGTCTTTGATTGTCTAGACCTTCTCTGCTGCAAATCTTTTCCCTCTTGCTTTACCCACATTGTGTCTTTGCCCCAGTTATACAGCACATTGGCATGCCTTAACCAAGGTCTCCCAATTAACAGGAGGAAACTTCCTTCTACTTGTGGCAGCCTTAAAACAACAAAGTCCAAGTTAAAGATGGTACCTTGTATCTTGACTGGGACTCCAGGGACCACTCCCATAGGCCTTACTATGCTTTGGTCTGCCATTGTTATAGTGAAGTTGGCAGGTCTTGAAGGGTATAGTCCAATATTTTTCATGGTATATTCAGGCATCAAGTTAATGCCATAACCACCATCCACAATAACTCCTTGAAACTCATGACCTTTGATAGAGACTGTTAGTCGAGGACTCTTGTAATCTGTGAGGGGTGCTTCCCCTACACTTTTATCTTTATGCATCACAGTAGCCTTTTCCACTAAACTTGTTGTGGACATTTCATCAATTATCTACAAGAGTTCTGACCTGAATTTCCCATCCATCTTTATTGAATAAAAAATACTGACCTCCTTTTTCATGGACTTGAGTAGTCTTGAAGCTTCTGATTCCTTAAGAGCGGGGGCTCCATTTGACTTATCAAACTCCTCATGAGCCCTGTTGAATGCGTATTCAATGGCATCACTAGTACCTATGGAATTTTCTTTTTGCTTTATAACTGCACCTGTGGTGGCTTTGTCTTCTGATGCAACTTTGTCTTTGTTCAATCCATTAATCATTGATTCTTTACCTATGTCCACTTGAGCCTTCCCCTTGCTTCTTGTCTGCACTGTAAAAGATTCAATTTCTTCTAACTGCACCACCCTGGTAGATGGTGATGGCACCCTGGCTTGATCTACCATTTCTTCTTTGCACACAAAAATCATTTGAATGTGGGGTCCATATGAAGATGGTGGATTCTTAGGACAACAATTAGTATAGTGGTCTCTGGCCTCTGGGCAGTTCCTGCAAGGAGGGGCATTTTCTGGGAGAGTGCACCTACTTTGATAGTGGCCACATTCTCCACATGTGAAACAAAAAATTGGCCTCCTAGGCCCATTTCCAAAATTATCCCTCTATCTAGGGTTGTAATTGTTACCTTGATTGGGTGCAGCTGCCATCACATTTGCTGGTGGTAAGGGTCCTCCTTGTGTCCAATATGTTGTTGCAAGCATTCCTCTTGATTGGCATTTTTGGGCCTCATGACCAGCTTTCCTACATAGTTGGTAAGTCACACTTAGCAGAGGACATTCACTTACTATATGACCTTGCTTGCTGCACATGGTACACCAAAGTCCACTCTTGATGCCACCCCCTTTGAGTTCCTGCAACTCGTGTCGTAGCTGAGCCAATTCCTCTATTTGGGCCTCCTCCTCCTTTTGGAGCTTTAATGCCTCTATCTCCCTCCGCAACTGAGTAACAACATTCTCCTCCTCTTTGTGGGGCTTATTCCTTTTTAAGCCCTCTAGCTCCTTGCTTAGTTGGATTACTAGATCTTCCATTTCTGTAGAATAGGGTAGTTGAGAAGAAATTGCTCCATACTCTTGCCTTATCTGCTCCAGTCGTGTAGCTGTGTTGATGAAATCCTCTATGGTGGCTGTAGGCAACACTAATTCCTTGATTTTACATTGGGTGGTCACTAGAAGTGGCTTAGCTAACCATTTCTTAACAAAAAAGTCATGTGGAGGATTTGGCAACTTAGCCATTAGTGCCTTAGCCCTAGTTACAAACTCTGGAAATTTCTCACCTGGACCCAATCTCAAGTTTTCTAATTCCTCTATGATGATCTCTGCAGTATTTCCATGCTGGAATTGATTTTTGAATGCATCTTTCATTAAGTCCCAAGTTGTAAAATGGTTCTCAGCAAATTGGCTGAACCATTTATCTGCTAATCCTTCTAATGTGGCAGGGAAGAGTATCAAGAAGGCATCCTCCCTACCCATTAAGCCGCTAGTTTTGCATAGTGCCAAAAACCTTCTAATATGCTCGTCTCGATCTTCCTGAGCTAGGCCTTTGAAAGAAGGAAATTTTATATTTAATCTTGATAGTAAGGTTTCCAAGTCTACCTGTCCCACCATGCTCTTTATTGATGAGGTTGAAGATAGTGGACTAGAGGATCTTCTAACAGCCTTCCTTCTTGTTTGCTTGCAGGTGACCCTTAATGTTTGGGACCGGGTTGCGGTCATGAGCTGTTCAAAATCCTCTTAGTATGAGATAATTGATAAGAATATGTACCTCTTAGCCCAATGAAGTAATACTATCGGTGCTTGAATAGTGCTTCTCCACACTGCAATATGTCTTCTCCTATGCTCAAATCTCATTGGACTCCCACCGGGTGTGCCAAATTTTGTTGGGGGATTCTTGGACAAGAAGGGATTTGAGTGTTTGTAGGAGAAGAGGGAAAGACAAGAAGAAAGATACACACTGGAAGCCTCTATCGATTGATTATAATAAGACAAGTACAATGGTGATGCACAATACAATCCAATGCTTCTGTGCAAAATCCCACAGAGTGCTCGAGTACAAAATACCAAATACCCAAGATCTTGTTGCTGCTGGCCTCCTTTGCACCAGACCTCCACCTTCTCCAAGCCTGCACTTGTGCACACCTTGCACCAAGCTTCCAATAAGGGGGAGGGATGGACACCTTCTGTCGGCATGCGTACACTACAATGAGACCTTGGGATCCTTGGGGGACTAGCTTAGCACTCCTCTGCACACTTCCTTAGTCACTCTTCATGCACACCTTGCACTTCACTTCTCTGCATCACACACTATGTGTCTCTTGCACTTCTCTCCCTTGCCTGGCTTAGACTATGCTCACCTTACTTAGTCTTAGAATAGTCCAAGAATAGTCCTTGCCTTGATTTGAGTGTCGATTCACGTACACTCCTAACTGCCAGAGTATCTTGGTGCTCACTTTGATGTCCCAAGATTGTCTCCACAAGTGGCAGCCAACGAATCCGTGTTTTGTCCTGTAGTGACTTTAGACTAAAACAAAATTTTAATTGGGGAGGCCATACTTTCACTTCTGCGTACGTTGTCGCTTCACATACCTTCACATTTTGTCTTTTAATTCTTCACTTTTGCACCTAAGCGAGGGTTCACCTGAACCTTCCAAAACACTTTAAAAACACTTCTGAACTTTAGGGAAATTAGAGAAATACCTCTGCAACCTGCAACCACTTTCTCCAATTCGCCCTTTGTGGACAAATACTTGTGCACTACCTGTGCACTTTGACACCTGCACTTCGAACACTTTGACTTTTCCCCTATTGACTTTGACCTTGACCTTGACCTTGTTGACTTTGACCAATTTGACTTTGATTATGGTTGACTTTGACTATGGTTGACTTTGACCAATATGACTTTTATGGGCAAACAATGACAGTCTTCATCCTCCTTTGAACCTCCTCTAAAATGCATTGCTTTCACTTTGGGGTTTGGAGGTGGTTGCACCATTGGTCAAATTGGAGTCACCTTCTAACTCCTGCATCTGCTTCTATTAGGATCAATGCTCCTAGTATTCCGCCCACCAACCTTGCTTCTACTACACCTGTTCCTCCTTCCTCCTCTTCAAATTCTAGATTAGAATCCTCTTGTGCTTTGTACCAATCATAAAGTTCAGAAGATGAATCTACGTTACCCACTTGTGCTTGCACTCTTGTGTAGTAAACTTTACCAATGCTTCCTCTTCTTCCCTTCATGCATCTCTTGCTTCTTTAGCAAATGCAGTAGGATCGCCAAATGTGTTGGGGTACAACAACACATAATTACTCACTCAAAGAATTCACTCTCATGAACAAATCTTAGCATAGAAACCTTCTCACATACAACTCACTTACTTAGGTATCGAATCGTAGTTTTACCACACTCAGATAACTATAATGCAAGTATAGAACATGTATGTTCAAAAACAGCAAACAATACACACCGACACAAGATGAATGAGAAATAAATACTTCACAAATGTCTTTGAAATACAGAAAGTTAGACAGAGAGAAGAGCAATATGGCTGATACTTAATTGAACTTGTCAAGTCTGATCACTTTTAGCTTGTGCAAATACAAGAAAAGAAATTTTTTCACTTCTCTTGTTTTTTGTCTCTCTGGCAAGATGCTTCCTCTACCCTTACATCTCCTCGTGAACAAGATTATAATGATCGTATCACAAAACATTCCCCTTAACTAACTTATAATTATTTCTTTTGAAATATCTGATTAACCAAAATACGGAATCAACAAACTCCGAGTCAGCAGCATCAAAGTTAGCAGACTAACCACTTGAACTTCCAATTCCTCACCCCTCAACAATAGTATACTAAAAAATGATACTTTGAAGCTAGTTGATTTACCACCAACAAAAAAGATAGTTAGAACTAAGTGGATTTACAAAGAAAACTACAAAGCATATGGTACTTTAGAGAAGTACAAAGCTTGTCTTGTTGCACAAGGATTCTCACTTGTGGAAGCATTTGATGTTCAAGAGATATTTGTACCAACAACTTGAATAATTACAATTCACAAAGTTCTTGTACTTGCTACACATACGAGGTGGCATACATTCCAGATGGATATAAAATCAAATTTTTTTATTTGATACTTCAAGAGGAGGTATATGGATCTCAATCACGAGGTATTGAGGTAACTCATTCAAAAGACAAGGTTTGTATACTTGAAAAGACATTTTATTGCCTTAAACAAGCTCTACGAGCTTGGTGCCAAAAAGTTGAGATATTTTTCAAAAATCTAGGTTTTGAAAAAAGTACTTATCATGCAAATTTGTATGTTATGAGAAAAGATAATGAGCTAGTGAAAGTCATGTTGTATGTAAACGATCTAATCATTACAAGAGATCATGGAGATTTTGTCAAACAAACTCGTGCTAGCTTCAACATAAGTTTGAGATGATAGATCTTGGGCTACTCCATTATTGTCTTCTCATTGAAGCATGGCAAAAAGATGATGGGATCTTCATATCATAACAAAAATATGCTATGAAAATCCTTAAAGCTTTTGGGATGATGGACATCACGGCTAACCAGAATGCATTTAGTCTGTGGATGATACAGACGATAGCCTTTACTTTCAAAACTGTACCCAACAAAAATACATTTTACTACTTTATCATCCAATTTTCTACGATATTGCTCAGGCACTAATGCATATGCCAGACAACCAAAAACACACAAATGAGCAACAGATGGCTTGCAACCATGCCAAGCCTCATATGGAGTGATAGACTGTAGCGCTTTAGTGGGACACCTGTTAAGCACATATGCTGCACACATAACAGCCTCAAGCCAGAATCTATGTGGTAAAGCCTGACTCTTGACCATACACCTTGCCATCTCCATGAGTGACTTGTTCTTCCATTCAGCAACACCATTTCGTTGAGGTGTACATGGCACTATACACTTGTGTTTTATCTCACCTTCAGCCAGAAATGCATTAAAGTCAGAAGACATAAATTCCCCCCCTCGATCAAAATGGAGGGTGCCCATTTTACATGCTACAAAATTTCAGCCAAATCCAAAAATTGTTTGAAGCACATAAACACTTTGGAATTTGCTTTCAATGGATATACCCATGCATGCATGGAAAAATCATCAATGAAAGTCATGAAGTAAAGATAGTTCCCAAAAAAGGGTGTTTGCATAGGACCACATACATCACTGTGAACAAGCTATAATTTCTATGTAGCTCAAATAGAACCATCTTTCAGAAAGGAGGAATGCTGCATTTTGCCCAAAATACAGCCTTCACATACATGTTTACTGGGTGCCTCAAGTTTGGGCAAAGAGGATACCATTTTAGATTTCTGTAGGTGTAGCAAACTAGCAAAATTCAGATGACCAAAGCATGCATGCTAAAGCTTTGCATTTGACATAGCCTGAGAATCATGTACTGCACATGCTGAATCATTCACAGATTTTTCATAATCTATGAGCTTATATTGCCCACGAGATAAAGTGCCAGAAGCTATAATCACATCGCCATTTGAAAGATCATGAACTATACATCTGTCATCGACAAGTTTCACAACCAATCCAATCTTGGCTAAAGCCGAAACTAATAACAGATTCTTCTTAATCCCTGACACAAATAAAGCATCTGACAATGTAAAAGAAGTACCATCAATAGTAGTGAGAATGATCTTACCAACTCCCATAACACGACAAGAGGAGATGTTGGCACATGTAACAATATTCCATGTAGGAGCAGGCTCAAGTGAAGTGAAGAAACTACACTGTGAGGTAATATGTTTGCTTGCCCCACTATCAAAATACCACACATCTGAGTCTACTATAGACATACACTGCTCATGAGAAGATGGGTCAAAACTGCAAATAGTAGCAAATGCCCATTCTTCATTCTGCACTAGATTAGCAGAATCATTTTTTTTGTGTGGAGGCCTCTGCAACAACCATTCCAACCTCCTTCTTTGCCTCTTTACCAACCAATTTTGGACAGCTCTTAATAACATGATCATTTGCTTTAGAGTATTTGCAAAACAATTTCACCTTTTTTTATTTCTTCTCATCTTTGTCTTCCTTCTTCAAATGTGCAACATTTGCAAATTTCTGCTTACTAGTAGAAGAGCTCCATTTACCTTTGCCCTTTTGACTAGCCAAGAAAGCTTGATCTGCAACACGCATAATAGACCTGTTTTGCCTAGACTGAACTTCTTGCAAAACTAACTCCTCAAATGATAAGGCAGTTGGATTGCCTTTCATCATCAAATGAAGAGTAGAAGCAAAACTCTGATATGAGTCGGAATACTGTTGAGAATAGTCTACACAAGTGAACTATCAGGAAGGACTTCATCAGGAGAAATCAATTCTTCCTTCAAATCCTTGATCTTTGTCAGAAAATTGTCCATGGAATCACCTTCATTCATGTGCTCACTCTCCAATTGTTTTCCGAGGTAAACAACACGAGCCTCATTCCTAGCCTGGTACAATGTGGTAAGTGTATCCAAAGCATCCTTAGCTATTCTACAAGAGCGAATGTGAGGAATAATGGCATGTTTGATAGACAAAGCTATCAATGCATGTGCCTGGGCATCTCTTCCATCCCAACGAATTTTCTCTACAATAGGTGCAACATGAATTGCAGCACGAACAAGAATGTATAGAATATCACTGTCTTTGACACCTTCTTCATCAGCTTCAGTACCTATAGTTGTAACAGTCGCAGGTGTGATAGGAAGCTTTTCAACACCTCGTACAATGTTCCATAGTTCTTTTGCAACCAATACATGTCGCATCATATAAGCCCATAATGGGTAGTTGGTACCATCCAACTTATCCACAACAACCAACATACAGAATACATCACTGCTTTCAACCATGGCCGATGAGTAAAATACCTTGATGCAGAAAATTGAATGCATATCAAAAAGTTGAACACAACTGCCTAGGCAAATTTTGTTAAACCTGTAGCAAACCAAAACTCATATATATCTTTGGCACAAAAAAGATGAAATAGCCTACATAAGCGCTATGATAGTGCATTCGGAGGCCGAAACGAGCTCAGATCACGATTTCGACACCACATAGCAAAGCTCTTTTAATCTTTTTAACACCTTGAGTATGCTCATCAAAATTTGTCCGATTCTGAGACTACAACTGGAGAGGTGTCGATGACACCCTAGATGAAGCGGCGACTTGCTCTTATACCAATTGTTGGAGTTAGATGTCTGCAGAAGCATGCAAACAACACAAGGAAGAAGAAGAAGCTTGGAGCACAACACATAATACCGAATGTATTACCACTAGAAGGTACAAAGATAAGTAGCCCATTAGGGCAATAGTCATATATATTAGCTGGGGGGAAAAAACTTCCTAAAGAGGGAAAAAAGTGCCTCGACGGTCCTAGTGTGTTCACACACATCACTACCTAAATATATCAACATTCTTCTCACTTGACTTAGGAATATTTTATTCGATAAGTAGAAATAAACCAACTATGATACTTTCTTCCATCAAAATAGAATATAAAGCTGCATGTTTTGCATCCTATGAAGCAATTTGGTTGAGGATACAAGAAGAGTTAGCATTATTATTGTAGATGGCAATAATAATCAAATGTGATAATCAAAGTTGCATTTCTATTGCAAAGAATTCAGTGTTTCATGCTTGCACCAAGCATATAGAAGTAAAATACCATTATGTTTGTGAGCTAATAAAAGATGACATTAAGGAGTTGGATTATATTGACATTATGGAGTTGGATTATTGTCCAACAGAAGCAAATTATATTGACATGTTCACCAAAGCACTTGGAAATAATGGACGTCTTAAGTAGACGTGCATAAGATCCAAGCCAAATTGATTCATCGTTCAATAACATTGAGGGAGGGTTATTATATGTTCAATGTTTACCCCCCATGATTGTACTTTGTGTTTTATACTTTTTAAGGCCCCCATTATGAGTACAAGCCGATTGTGCATTATCTTATTGATTGGAATCCTAGCTTACATGCGTGATTAAGGTCGATCGTGAAAGGAATATTCTCCATATAACATAGAGATCACCCATATTTGTTAGGTCAATTCAATTGACTTAAGCCACGTATGGGCAATACACTGGTGGTATTGGAAACAAGCTCTGGTAGGAGAAGCGATTGGATGCTCCATGAATTTCTGGAACTCCATCAGAGGGGAGGTCCTATGGAAGATCTGGCAGGAAAGATGTGCTTATAAATTTGCCGACTCCCCCAAAGAGTGGTCGATTGAGAAATCGTTGTTCCTCCTCGGTAAAAGAATCGCTAACTGCAAGAAATCCCTACCTCCCAACAGGCATCATCAAGTGCTCCTTTTGATCAACAACAAACTTACATCCAAGTGGGTCCCTCATGAGGGTGACGAGAGGGTGATTAACCTTCTTTGTAATGCCATCTAAACTTTGTAAGATCTTCCCCTGCTCTGTGGGACTTGGGGGTTCCCGTGGGCACTAATCCCCTTCACTTGTATTTTTCTTTTCCTTTATTTAATACAAGTCCAGGAGAGTAGGCTAAGGCCGAACTTCCTTTTATTAAAAAAGAAAAATACACGGGTGGTGTCTACCCATATCCTACGACCCATGTGTAATCATTCACTAAAGAACCCCTTTTTTTAGGATATTTCCATGCATATTATGAAGTCACGGATAAGAACTTGTGAATGGTATATAAGTGTTCCAATTATTTATTCAACTTGGATGGCATGGATGCAAGCATTTCTGTTTTATAAGTTTTATATGAAGGCTTGACTAGTGCAATCGCACTTGTTGCCAATGAATAATCTACCTTTTCATGCATTAATTCTTGACATGATTTTCCATTCTTTATCTCAGAAAAAGTAAAAAATGTGAAGGTTGTTATCTTCTTCCTTTCTCAAATAATAAATAGGTAACAAAGGTTACGGACATTTATAAATGTCATAGAGATAAAATAAAAGTATTGGCCTCTCTACTTACAAGTTACACAAAAGACCATCAAAATGTGTTTAGAAGGGATTAAGAATAGTCTCAATCCAGTTCATTAATCATCAAGAGAGATAAAATGGCATTAAGAATTATCTCAATGCGTTGATACTTCATCTCCAAACTTTTCATTCGGAAGGAAACAAGTAGAGAAGCACAAGGATCAAAGAGAGAAAACAAAAGTAGAAAATTCCTCAAGAAACTCAAGGATCCTTATGATGGGTTTCATGAGAGAGTAACGACAAGTGCTCACGTAATCCAAGTGATAATTAAGAATGCCATAGTAGATGCAGCTGGGTTTGTGATTTAGCATAGATCCCTAAGAAGGAATATACTTAAGGTACATAAAATATAAGAAGGGATCTAAAAAAAGTATCTAGATTTTCTCTTTGTACATAAATATAAGAAGGATCTAAAGAAGTACTCAGATTTTAAGAAACACCAAAGTATGTTTGTTTGGGCATGTGAGATATCCATGCTTCTTTTGGATGTACAAAAAAACCTATAATCCTTTATCTCACCTCACTATTTTGGACTAACCCATTTCAATGTATAGATGAAGAAAACAAAACCTTTCTAAAACCATTTGCACCCAAAAGTTCCACCAATTTTGGTGGGTTTAAATACAAAAAGAGAAGAGTGTTTGCTTGTTAAAAGAAGTTGTACTATCATAGCTTGGATTTGGTCTTTCATATATCTCTGTTTTTTGGTCTCTCTCTCTCTTTTTTTTTAATCTCCCTTATACTACTAAAGTCAAATTGAAATCTTTCTTATCCTCATCCTTGGGTATGACTACGCTGTTCTTCTAGTAATAACTTAGAGCAAGTTGAAAGATGGAACTTGTTTTGGATATATGAAGTGGTGAACAACTTTGCAACAAAGTTTTTCTAGTTCCCTCTCTTGAATGGCTTCAATACACGATCTTCATTTAAGTTTTCTCATCAACAAGTCAACCTATTTCTTCGAATTCTAGGCTATTTATCCTTTTTTGAGCTACATTCTCTTCTTCTTCACGAGGTTATAAAAGAATTCATGAATCTCTTCCCCTACTACTTTTTCTTGCCTTTTAGATATTTTCTTTTATTAGAAATAAGCATTTTTTTCAGTCTTTTACTTTATAAAATTGAATAATTTCTTTATCATTGTACTAAAAAATGAGGTTGCACGTTGCTAATCTTGCTTAGCCCATCACCAAGGTGAGTGTTAGAGTTTGAGGTCTGCGGAAGCACGCAAACAACACAAGGAGGAAGAAGAAGCTTGGAGCACAACACACAATACTGAATGTATTACCACTAGAATGTACAAAGATTAGTGACTAGTACTCTGACTGTCAATGAAGATGGTGGTGGTAGTTGACTGACCGACACCCAAATCATCCATAAGGCGTCTGAGCGACACACACTCAACAGTCCTTGTGAAAGCTGCCCTATCAACCTCACAATCAAAAGTGGCCATCATAGGGTGCTTGTTGCTCAACCAAGATATGCATGAGCTACCAAGCATGAAGCAAAAACCACTGGTGGACACACGAGTGTCATAGCAACCAACCGAATCAAAATAAAAAAAAGCATGTAAACTTGGTAGTAGTGATCCCCCCTTGGGATAAAACAATCCGAGTAGCTGGGTACCACTCAAGTACCAAAAGATGCACTTAACCGCCTGCCAATGCTTGACACCTGGGTAATGCATAAACCTGCTCATCTGTGAGACAACAAACTAAATATCTGGCCGAGTATTGCATGAGTAAATCAAGCATCCAACAGCCTACTGATAGAGAGAAACATCAAATGCATCTCCAGCATCATGAAGACTCAATCGTAAACTTGTCTCCATAGGAGTGGCAATAGGTTTATAGTCTTCAAGGCCAAAATGCCGCAATAATGTGTCAATATGTTTTGTTTGACACAAATATATTCCACCAACAACTTGCACAAATTGAATGCCCAAGTAATGATGCAAGTGCCCCAAATCCAACATCTCAAATGAGGCATGCAAATCAGCCTTAAAATCAGCAATATGCATCTCATGAGGACCAGTGAGCAACATGTCATCAACATATACAACAATGATCAGAAGCACATCATTTGCATGCTTAACATATAAGGTGCTCTCAATTGGACTGTTCTTAAAACCATATGCAATCAGATAGGCATGTATCTTTTCATACCAAGCATGTGGTACTTGGTTTAAACCATATAATGTCTTCTTCAACATGCACACTTTGTTTTCATGCCCTTTCTGCACACAACCATGGGGCTAAAAAACATACACTTCTTCATGCACATCACCATTCAGAAATGCAGTTTTAATGTCCAACTAATGTATATTCCAACCATGATGAGTTGTTAGTGCATAGATGCTATGAACAGTAGTCATTCAAAATGTAGGTGCAAAGGTCTCATCAAAATCAATACCTCTTTCCTATGCATAACCCTTTGCAACAAGCCTAGCCTTATACCTATCAACTCTTCCATCAAGTTTACCCTTCAGCTTGTATACCCACTTAGTGCCAATGGCCTTCTTGCTAGGAGGCAAGTCACATAAAGACCAGGTACCATTCTTCATTATAGCATCATATTCAGATTGCATAATAACCACCCAATTTTTAGAATTTTGTGCTTCATCAAACAAAACATGCTCATTCTCATCATAGAGACTAAAGGCAGCCATAGCATAGCAATCTCATGCAAAAGAGGCACTATGAGAGCCTGAACGAGTATGATATGACAGAGGTGCATCTAATTTGTTGTCATGCAAAGTCTACACCAACCATTTTGGCACATTTTTTGGCTTCTCAATATCAACTCTTTCATAGACAAGTGCATCATGTAAATTTGCATCAGAAATGGATTGATCTGCATCATCACATGAAACCTGTAAAGGCTGAGAAGTTATATTCAGACTAGCACTAGACTGTCCACCTGTAAAAAGAGGAAGCAAAGTATCATACATGTCTTTGGAGCTAACAGATATCTCCTTAGTACATGAAAGTAATGGCTGAATATCATCTTCCACAAAAACAAGATCACGGCTAACCAGAATGCATTTAGTTTGTGGATGATGTAGATGATAGCCTTTGCTTTCAGAACTGTACCAAACAAAAATAAATTCCACGACTTTATCATCCGATTTCTTGCATTGTGGTTCAGGCACTAATGCATATGCCAGACAACAAAAACATGCAGATGAACAACATCATTTGATTTCATATCTTTATGCTTTTTTGAGTATACTATTCACTGCCATCTCTCCTCGGTTTTCTCATTCAAATTGCAGAGATGATTTCTCTAATCTTGGTGCATCCTTTTCAATGATTTAAGTTGGTAAAGTTTTCTCCTTAATTCTTATGCGTGCTCATAAAATTTCATTGCAATTGGGTTTTTCAATCTTGAGATATGTTCATTTGAAGTCGACTATATCGCTTCATTCTCTACTTCTCTGTTAGCACTCTATTAGAACAATCATTTTCTCAGAGCTGGTTCTCAGTGCGTACTTCATGATTTTCCATGATTCAAAGCTTGATAGAATCATCATGATGTCTAGTATATGCTTACAAAATTTCATAAGCATTGGATCTTGGAATCTTGAGATATTACCATTTCTCTGCTCATGGGTCTGAGTACTGCTACATCCCGTGAAAATCGGGGTGATGCTACAACTTGTTAAACATCTTTCTCTTTATGTGGTCCATCAATTTTGCTGAAATAACTCTTTATTGTTAGCTTAATAAGTTACTAAGAGTTCCCCAAAATGAATTCAGTTATTTTTTGGTCTGGCCAGAGAATTGTTCAAAACTTTGGACAGGTGTATAAACCAAAATAGCAAGTTTTTTTACTCATGGTTCAACTCCTACCTATCTGTTTTGATAGTGATCTTCCAAGGTACATAGGGTGTCTAATACATCCTTTGGCAAGCTAAAAGGTCCCACTACATATCTCTAGAGTTCATTTGGCTAGTGTAGTGCAAAGTTTTTGCAGCACCCCTTCATCTTCTCCAAGTTCAAATCCATCTCTTCACACATCACATTTACAACTCAACACAACACTATTGCAACACATTATTCCTTCTGGATCATGAAAGTTCATAAGATGCCATAGCATGCTATTCTATTTTTCACTCTTGAGTTTCTATTGGACAACCCAGATTTAGTGGATAGTTTCTCTTCTCTTATCAATCTTCTTGTTCTTTCTAGATAGACATACATAGTTTGTCTAGCCAATTAGTTAGACCTCATCAACAACGTAGACTTTAATAGGAAATTGATGAGTTTTTCTTATTGAAATCAAGTTTCTTAACCTCTTTTTACATCTTGCTTATGTATTTTATTTGTTATAATAGCATTTGACACGAATTACTATGCAATTTTTGGTCTCTTCCATATAGTTGCATCTAAGAACTCATTTATGTAGCCACAAGGACGCATTTTTTGTCAATATCTTGCACATTCTTTTGAAAGTCTATAAAATTTTCCTTTCCATCATTCCTAAGACCTCAAATATGTTGAGAACTTATCCTTCTTCATGTGTTGAGCTCATTATCCCTGAAACCTCAATGTTTCTTGAGAACTTAGCCTTCTTCATAACTATGATGGTCTTGTGAAGCTACTTTATGACATCGCCAAGTATGTTAAATCTTTGACCAATTATGCTCTTCATTGAATTTTTAGGGCACATTTGGATAGGTTATTGACTATCATTTAAACCTTGGCCACTACATTGTGAAGGGAAACAAATAGTTTTATCCAAATTTTCTTCGTAAGATTATCCTTGTAATGTTAAGCAGATGAACTATGCTCATCACATATTCTGATAATCCACATCAAAGTTGTAGGTTTTTGTGATCTTACCTTGGATAAGGTTTTTTGTGCTTGTTAGCTTGTTAGTGACGGGGGCAAGGTTCAATCTCTATGGGTTAGTGTGAAGCATTATGATGACCAGACAGAGAGATGATTCTCTTTTCTTCCCAACCTTATGCCTCTATATATATATCTCTCTCCAAGGGACTGCCTACTATGGTAGGTGGATACTATCTATCCAAGTGTCAGCCATGTAACTACGTGTGCCAAGTGTCCTAGTTAACTAGAGTTAACTCAAGTGGATGCTTCTAGAAGGATTTAGAGCTCTTGGGGCAAAAAACTCTCCCATGTCTCTCATAGGACTTGAAGCTAAGACCTCTTCCTTTTCATCCATATGATTTTTAACCACTAGGCCAAGAACCTTTACTTGTCTACAGAGTATAAGCACTTTTGCTTAAGTCTACTCTCGAGACTTCTAGCCTACACTTGAAAGACCAAATAATGTCTAATCTCATATTTGTCTAAACCTATCAGACCCTCATGTCAAAAGCTTCCTTTATAACATTGTTGCCCCTTGGAAAACATTTTTGTCCTTGAAAATAGAGCTATATAACTACTCTAGGCATCCTTTGAGCTTCATGTACAAAGTGTACATGATCATCTCTATGTGTTGTTTCCCCATATCCTTCCCCTTAAGAAGTCTCATAAAAGATCACCTCAAAGGTGGTAAACCATTTAGGTGGTGCTTACTATCTCCCATATATACCTAAATTTCAAACTATCACTCCCATAACATATAATATCATCAAAATTACTTGAGTCCATTGATATATCCTCTATGGAGTAATAATATGAAAAGCAAGTTCAAGTTCCAAGCTATAAGCTTGATCATACCTCAATGGAGATAATAAACCATAAAATCCTCTAAATATAGAACAAAATCCCATAAAGTGACTCCAAAACCATCTAGACCTAAGATGATATACTTACACTCATTGCTCTCTAGGTCTTCCTAACTTGGAGTGTACTCACAAGTGATAGTTTTTACTTAAACCATCCTTGTGATCTATGTAAATCTATCATCCTAGCTCTCATAAAATAATTACTTGGAAGTAAAATGAAATCTCTACATTCCACCGACCAAGAAGTTTTTGGTTTGTCATCCATTTCCTTTGGACCAAGCTCTCTTGGAAGAGCATATATAGGAAGTATGCAAACTCTATCATTTTCTATTCCCTTAAATTTGCCATATGAATGCAAAAATCATTCTTTCTGAGATTTAGATAATCCCTAAGTATCCATTCTCCTAATTGATGTTCAATCATCATCCTCATGATGAAGCAACAACTAAGAGTTTGGTAATATAAAAGATCATATTTATCCCTATCTCCTAAAAACTATAAAGAAAAGATTTATTGTTCTATTCTTAGTTTCACTATTGTCGGTAACTATATCATCTCATCTATTCAAGGACCATTACTGGAAATAATATAACTACAACTCTCTGGAGTCTTTAGATGAGACTCAACCTAAACAGGATGATTAATTGATCTCCAACATCATGGCTAACAAAATGTGTTTAGTTTGTGGTGATGATACATACAATAGCCTTTGCTTTCAGAATTGTACCCAAAAAAAATACATTTCATTGCTTTATCATACAATTTCCTATGTTGTTTTTCAGGGACTAATTCATATGCCATACAACCAAAGACACATAGGTGAGCAATAGATGGCTTGTGACCATGCCAAGCCTCATATGGCATGATAGATTGCAATGCTTTAGTGGGACACCTCTTAAGTGCATATGCTGCACACATGACAACCTCAAGCTAGAAAGTATGTGGTAAAGCTTGACTCTTGACCATGCACCTCACCATCTCCATGAGTGACTTGTTCTTCCTTTCAACAACTCCATTCTATTGAGGTGTATATGGCTAGTAATTGATGTTTTATCGCATGTTAAAAAAAACTGCATTAAAGTCAGAAGACATATATCCCCCCCCCTCAATTAGAACAGAGGGTGCCCATTTTGCATGCTGATACATTTTCAGCCAAAACCAAAAACTGTTTGAAGCACATAACACTTTGGAATTTGATTTCAATGGATATACCCATGCATGCTTGGAAAAATCATCAATGAAAGTCACAAAGTAAAGATAGTTCCCAAAGGAGGGTGTCTACATAGGACCATAGACATCATTGTGAACAAGCTGTAATTTTTAAGTAGCTCAAAGTAAACCATCTTTTGGGAACAAGGAACGCTACATTTCTCCCAAAATATAGCCTTCACAAACATGTTTACTAGGTCCCTCAAGTTTGGGCACAAAGGACAACATTTCATATTGCAAGCATAGCAAACTAGCAAAATTCAGATGACTAGAACATGCATGCCAAAGCTTTGCATCTGACATAGTCATGTACTGCACATGCTAAATCATTCATATATTTTTCATAGTCTATGAGCTTCTATAGCCCACAACATAAAATGCGAGAAGCAATAATGACATACCATTTGTTAGATCATGAACTGTAGATCTGTCATCAACAAATTTCATGTCCAAGCTGATCTTGGCTAATGCTGAAATTGATAACATATTTTTCTTGATCTGTGGCATAAATAAAGCATCCAACAATGTAAAAGAACTACTATCAATAGTAGTCAGAATGCTCTTTTCTTCCATAAACTAGTGCATAATCCTTCATTTACATAATTCCTATAAAGCTAGAGAACCAATCTAAATAATGAAGGTGTATGAAGTGAAGAATGGAGAAAATAAATTCCTTCTAAGGGTCAAAGCCCTCTACTAAAAATGGTAAGCAATGATATGAAATGATACCATAATCAATAGGTGTGCATCCATACTAAAGAAACTATCTCTCCCAACCATCCTCTATGCATGGATCTATATGATCCATCCACACTAATGGAATCATCCATCCTGAAAACTATAAAGTGAGTATGTGATGTCTATGGAGATAAAAGCACCCAGCTCATACTCGATTTGAAGATAAATCTTCCATAAAATATGAATGATAACTCCAAATGCTAAGGAAAAGTCTTCTAAGAGCTATTCTCTGATCTACTGAGACATGTCCCCATGAATGATGAGTCTTTTTCTCCCTGTACATAGAAGAATAGTACTCAAATGGAAGGCATTTCCATCATCCCATACCAGTATATCCTTCTTCCAGTTCATGGTGTCATACCTACACTAAATCGAATGCATATTCCATATATATATATATATATATATATATATATATATATATATATATATATATATATATATATATATATATATATATATATATATATATATATATATATATATATATATATAATGGAATATGAGGTGGAGTCAAATGAATCCTGTATCCTTGAACTAGTTTAGCTTGGTTCTATTCAACATGTGATAGTGGATATCCCTTTCTATTCCAAACTAACTTGTTTCTAGGTACCAAGACTGAGTCTAAGTACCTCTCTCTAGATCTCAATATACATATATGTATTGGGTACCCCAAATATTCCTCACTGAGGGATCTATGCTCTAAATCATAGAGCTATTGCCATGACTATGGCCTTCCTAACTATCACTCGAATCATATTAGCACCCATCAATGCTCTCTCATGAAACCCATCTCCATGATCCCATCTAATTGGTTTCCTTAGTATTGTAGCTAAAATGATTTACTTCTTACTCAAGTGATGTGCATGAGTGAAATTAGTCACTATTTGGGTATTTGCATATGCCCTAAAATATCATCATGCGACCAAATCAAATAAGAGAAAATAAGAAATGAAAAGTAAAGGGGTCTTCCTTGTGATCCAATGATCCAACGACTCTTCAATGTTGTAGAAGATGGGTTGCATTGAGCTTTCCATCTCTTATAGTCCTTGATGCCTGAGATGCACTTGCATCTACTTCACATGTCCTCTTTCTCGCTTATAAAGCAAATATAATGTTTCCCCTCAACATTAGGGCATAATATGAATGTTATAAGAGCACCAACATATGCTAATATAAATTTCCCTAAGGCACCTACATGTGTCAAATATACATATACCAAATTTCCTAAAGCACATCATGTGCTACATGTACAAAATTACAAGACAGTAGGAATTTCCTACTTTTACAACTTAAGAGGTGGCTATTGAGAACAAATTTTCTACACAGACTTCATAAATATCTTTTATTTCAAATATTTTAAATAAGCTAAAAATCAGCAAAATCGGACACTAGAGCGAAGAGTAGCATGCACCCAAAGTTGACTAGCTACTAGGTTATCATCGGCTAGAAACAATGTTTGAATTGGGTACTTTGGATGCTTTCCAAAGTGAATTTGGAGGTAGATTCTCAATTTTGAATCCATACGCCTATATAAAATACTCCAAACAACACAGAATAAAAAATCATCAAATTTGGACATCATATGAGACCTTTCCAAAGGGGTCAAAGATGCCCTCCTACAATGTTTTGCTTCCTCTCTACTAAATAAAATATTTTCCATTGTAGAAGCATATTGTTATGAACTTGTGGCTGCGTCTTTGTGGTTAGAGTGTCCACCCTTAGACTATTGGACTCTTGCTACACCTCACAATGACTTACTTTTGGTCTTTCCAAAATCCTTTGGCCGTGAATAACCACGCAAAAGTTTAATGTATAACAAAGAAAAATAATGTGCTCATCATCATTAAGAGGCATGCCCTCTCTACGGATGCGAGTTCTAAACTCTGATTGGCTCTACACTCTAAAGATTATAAGAAGCTTTTTCTACCATACACCCATCCATACCGACATGTTGTTACATGACCAAGTGCATATGTGTAATCCGAGTGTGCCCATGGATAGCAGAATCTTGTTGTACCCATTCTTTCGAAGAGTAATCCGGGTGCACCCATTGATAGCAGAAATGCAAGGCTTCCTTAAGGTAGCAAGTTGGAATCTTGTTGTAGACTCTGATCCAATGTAGAGGATGCTAATATGTCTTGCTACCTAAGGCAACAAAAAACGTAACGAGGGACATAGGTAGATGGGAAATAAATAGATTTGTGAATGCGAATGTGAAAGAGACTTGAAGAGAAATTAGAAAATCATCTAGCAAATCTTCATTGAAGAGAAATTAGACAATCATCTGCCAAATCTTCATGAGAAATTATGAGGAAGGTGATATAAACAGATTCGTGAATGCGAATGTGAAAGAGAATTGAAGAGAAATTAGACAATCGTCTACCAAATCTTCATGAGAACTTATGGGGAAGGTGATGAGCCTTCACAAGGTCTCCATGGAATCTCTAGCTCTGATACCAATGAAGCATTATGACGACCACACAAAGAGATGAGTCTCTTTTCCTTCCAACCTTATGTCTCTACATATAGATCTCTCTAAGGGACTGCCTACTATGGTAGGTGGATACTAACCACCCAAGTGTTGGCCATGTAACTACATGTGTTTCAAGTGTCCTAGTTAACTAGAGTTGACTCAAGATGCTTTTAGAAGTAGAGCTCTTGGGGAAAAAAACTTCTCCCACGTTTCTCATAGGAATTGAACCCAAGACCTCTTCCTTCTCATCCATATGACTTAACCACTAGGCCAAGCACTTTTTCTTGTCTAGAGAGACTCCAACTCTACACTTGAATGACTAAATAATGTCCGATCTCAGATTTGCCTGGACTTGTCATACCCTCATGTCATAAGCTTCCTTTACAACATAGTGTGGGACACTCATTATTTGCAGAGAGAAATCTAAACTAGCCCCTTGGGGGGAGTGTGGGCATTTGGGCATTTGAACAATCCGAATGTTTGGGCTACTTAGGTTCAATTCACATTGAGTGGAATCCTTGAAAATTTTGAATTTATCTCTAATTGGAAGGTTTTCACATAAAGGAACTCTTAAGCTTTGCTTTCACAAAGGGTTGAGTCACAACACTATTGCAATGCCATGTCACATACATTTTTTCCTTGTTTGTTATGAGCCCCTCCCTCTGCTCCATGAGATTTTTTTTGTACTATATCAAACTTCCAAAAAGTTATTGAAATGAACTTCTGCCACTCTATGTGAAAGATCAAGTGGAAGACCTATTACAAACACCATCGTTCCACATGAAACTATTGGATTTTGAGGTCTACGGATGAATACAAACAACATAAGGAAGAACAAGAAGCTTGGAGCACAACACACAATACGGAATGTATTACCAAGTGAACGAATAAAGATAAGTGACCCGTTAGGGTTATAGACATATATACAAGCTGGGGGGGGAAATCTCCTAAAAGGGGAAAAAGTGCCCCGATTGTCCTCAGTGTGTTCATACACATCACTATCAAAGTATATCAACAAATCCCCCCTCGGAGTGATGCAATGAACAAGGAGCTAGCACTCATGTGTAAGAAAGTGCCAAGCTATGTGAAAGAGATCAATCCACGAAAGGAAGTAAGCCTAACACTTTGCGGAAAGCTTCAAAATTTTCTCGAGGCATATCCTTTCTATAAAGATCTACCATATCCTGTGTGGGCACATATGTCAAGCTGATCCCTTGAAAAAAATAACCTCTCATTGACATAATCATTATGCACCTCAATGTGCATTGTGCGAGCATGGAACACAGGGTTCCTCGCAACCGCTAATGCACTCTGACTATCAGTGAAGATGGTAGTGGCAAAAGACTGAGAAACACCCAAATCAGCCAAAAGGTGTTTGAACCACACACACTCAACAATCATTATGAAAGATACCTTATACTCAGCCTCACAACTAGAAGTGTCCATAGTAGATTGCATCTTGTTCAACCACTGCAAAGCATGAAGCAAAAACCAATACTCGATGCTATGAATGGTAGTAATTCGACATGTGGGTGCAAATGTCTCATAAAAATTAATGCCTCTTTCTTGAGCATAACCTTTTGCAACAAGCCTAGCCTAATACCTATCAATTGTTTCATAAGGTTTACATTTCAACTTGTATACCCATTTAGTACCAATGGCCTTTTTGCTAGGAGGCAAATTACATAAGGACCAGGTATCACTCTTCATAAAAGCATCATATTCTGATTGCATAGCAACCATCCAATTTTTTGAATTTAGTGCTTCATCAAAAGAAATAGGATCATTCTCATCACACAGACTAGAGGTAGCAATATCATAGCAATTTGATGCAAAACAAGTAGTATGAGAGCTTAAAAGAGTACGATATGACAAAGGTGCATCTAATTTGGTATTTGAAAAAGTCTACACTAGCCATTTAGACATACCTTTTGCCTCCTCTATATCAACCCTCTCATCAACAAGTGCATCATATAAATCTCCATCAGAAATGGAATGATATGCATCATCATGTGAAACCTGTAAAGGCTGAGAAATCGCCTCACTTGAATGAGCACTTGACTATCCACTTGTAAAAAGAGGTAGCAAAGTGTCATCCACATCTTTGGAGCTAGCAGATGTCTCTTTAGTACATGAATGTAATGGCTATTTTGCATCTTCCACAAAAAAAACATCATTGCTAACCAAAATGCATTAAGTATGTGGATGATATAGAAAATAGCCTTTACTTTTAGAGCTATACCCAACAAAAACACATTTTATTGCTTTCTCATCCAATTTCCTACATTGTTGTTCACACACTAATGTATATGCCATACAACCAAAGACATGCAAATGAGCAACAATCTTCTTGCAACCATGCCAAGCCTCATATAAAGTGATAGATTGGAGTGCTTTGGTGGGACACTTGTTAAGTACATATGTTGCCCACATAACAACCTTAAGCCAGAAATTATGAGATAAAGCTTGACTTTTGAACATACACCTCACCATCTCCATGAGAGACCTCATCTTTCTTTCAACAACTCCATTCTATTGAGCTGTATATGTCACTAAACATTGATGTTTTATCCCATGTTCAACTAGAAATGCATTAAAATTAGAAGCCATGTATTCCACCCCTCGATCAAAACGGAGGGTGCCCACTTTACATGCTGATAGATTTTTGGCTAGAACCAGAAACTGTTTGAAGCACATAAACACTTTAGAATTTTCTTTCAATGGATAGACCCATGCATGATTGGAAAAACCATCAATAAGAGTCACGAAGTAAATGTAGTTTCCAAAAGGTGTTTGCATAGGACCACATACATTACTGTGAATGAGTTCCAATTTTTGAGTACTTCATACTGAACCATCTTTTGGGAAGGAGGAAGGTTGCATTTTGCCCAAAATACACCCTTCGTAGACATCTTTACTAGGTGCCTTAAGTTTGGGCAGAGAGGAAACCATTTCAAGTTTCTACAGGTGTAGCAAACTAGAAAAATTCAGATGACGAAAGCATGCATGCCAAAGCTTTGCATTTGAGATAGCCTAAGAATCTACAATTGCACATGTTGAATCATTGTCAATTTTTGCATAGTCTATGAGCTTATACAACCCACTACATAAAATGCCAGAAGCAATAATAACATCACCATTTGAAAGATCATGAACCATACATCTATCACCAAAAAATTTGACAACCAAGTTGATCTTGGCTAATGTTGAAACTATTAATAGATTTTTCTTGATCCCTGGCACAAAGAAGCATCTTACAATGTAAAAGAACTACCATCAATAGTATTTATAATGATCTTACCAACCCCCATGACTAGATAAGAGGATTTGTTGGCACATGTGAGAGCATTCCCTGTAGGGGCATGCTCAAGTGAACTAAAGAAACTGCATTCCAAGGTAATATGTTTGGTTGCTTCACTGTCAAAGTACCAAATATCTGAGTCTAATGTAGACATACATTGTTCATGAGAAGATGGGTCATAACTGCAAACAGTAGTAAATGTCCATTCTTCATTCTACACATGATTAGCAGACTCAGTTTTGGGTGTAGAGGCCACTGCAACAACCATTCTAGCCTCTTGTTTCTTTGCCTCTTTTGCAGCAAATTTTGGACAACTCTCTAGGACACGATCATTTCCTCTATAGTATTTGCAAGAAAATTTTTGCTTTTCCTATTCCTTCTCGTCTTTGTCTTCCTTCTTGAATTGTGCATAATTAGTAGATTTTTGCTTACTAGTAGATGGGCTCCATTTACCTTTGCCCTTCTGATTAGCTAAGAAAGCTTGATATGCAACACACATGATGCACCTATTGGGCATAGACTGGTCTTCTTGCAACAAAACAACGACTAATCTTCAAATGCTAAGGCATTTGGATTGCCTTTCATCATCAACTAAAGAGTAGAAGCAAAACTCTGGCATGAATCTAGAATGAAATTAAGAATGGTCTATGTAAGTAAACTATCTAGCAAAACTTCATTTGCAAAAATCAACTGCTCCTTCAAATCTTTGATCTTTGTTAAAAAATTGTCCATAGAATCTCCTTCATTCATATGCTCACTCGCCAAGTGTTTTCGGAGGTAAGCAGCACGAGCCTCATTTCTTGCCTGGTATAAAGTAGTAAGTGTGTCCCAAGCATCCTTTACTATTTTGCAAGAGCAAATATGAGGGATACTGGCACATTTGATAGACAAAGCTATCAATGCATGTGCTTGTGCATCTCTGCAATCCCAACGAAGTTGCTCTACAGTAGGTGCAACAGGAATCGCAACACAAATAGGAACCTGAAGATCATCATCTTCAATGCCATTTACATCACTTTCAACAACTATATTCACAGGTGTAGTAGGGTGTTTGTCAATACCATGTACAATAATCCACAGTCCTTTTGCGACCCATAAATGACACATCATATATGCCCACAATGGGTAACTGGTACCATCTGACTTGTCCGCAACAACCAACATATGGAATACATAATTGCTTTTAACCACAACCACTTACTAAAATACCCTGATGCAGAAAAATGAATAGAACTACCCTGTCAAGCTCTACAAAACTTGTAGTAGAGTTTGAGGTGCGTGTACTGGCAAACCAAAACCTGTATATATGTTTGGCACAAAAGGACGAAATTGCTTGCATAGGTACTATAATAGTGCATTCCGAGGCCGAAACGAGTTCATTATGCTCACCAATTTTAGTGCGATTTTAAGATTGTAACCAAAAGGGTGTCAAGGATGCCTTAGATGAAGCAAGGACCTACTCTGGTACCAATTGTTGGAGTTTGAAGTCTGCGAAAGCACGTAAACAAACATGGAAGAAGAAGAAGCTTGGAACACAATAGAGAATATTGAATGTATTACCAAATGAACGAACAAAGATAAGTGACTCATTAGGATTATAGGCGTATATACAAGCTAAGGGAAAAAACCCTCCTAGACAGAGAAGATATTGCCTTGACAATCCCAAATGTGTTTACACACATCACTATCAAAATATATCAACAAAAACAACCCCATGCAAGCCCTTAGTTCGAGAGCCTCAGTCTGAAGCAAGCGTTAGTTCAAACCAATCATCTCATGTTGCCATCTAGTCCTACTTTTTAGTTGAGTTTTGGAGTATGTAATAATTCCCAAACATTAAACGGTTGCTTTGAGGGATTTGGGGTCCCATGGTGCTATGGCCGCCTTTCAAAATAATTTAAGGTATCTCAAGGAGTAGATCTCCATGATCGAACGTCATAAAAAAAAACTCGGATCAGGTGTTCTACGTTCGTTGCCACAAGTTCCGCCCTGTACACATCTAGCTTTGCTGATCACACATTTCTATCATCCACTGCCAACGCGTAAGTCTATCCTCGAGACACTCCTACATATGTACAGAGCTTCACCTTGTTTTCCATCCTCATCGCTTGCATCCGGCCTACTGAGCATCGTGTGTAGCCGAACCTAGAGGTTTCCGAACAGGCGCCATGGCATCCATCTCCGCTTCTTTGGCTGTCAGTGCTCCAGTTGAGGTGTCGACCTCCGTGCCCAACAGGGCATTCAGTGGACTTTCGAAATCCGCCTCCTTCTTCGCACCCAAGTCCGTTAACCCCCTTTCAATCAACAACGGCAGCCGTGTTAACGCTATGTTGGTCAGTATACTTGCGCCTGTGTGCCAGTTGATTTTGATTCTTCTCTGTAGATCTTGTCTGGTATTGAAACTTCGTGAATTTTCTGGTGTGCCATTCAGGTCGTGGACCCATACAACAACTTAAAATACGAGACGCTCTCATACTTGCCTCCACTTACCGATGAGCAGATAGCGAAGCAGGTGGACTACATCATCAGAAATGGATGGAACCCTTGCGTCGAATTCGACAGGGTAAAGATTTGTGAAGCACTCTGTCATGTGAATGCATAACGGTGAAGCTGTGTCGCCGTCGATTCATTGTAAATAATGCAAGGACGAAACAGAGGCGATACATAGATCTTACTTTTCGTGTTCAATGTTCTGATCTGATTGATTGGGAACTTTTTGAATTGTGGTTTTATGGGACATTTTGGCGTGATCGAATGTCGCAACTTCTTCTGACTCTTGTCTTTCGCTCTACAGGTTGGATCAGTCCACAGGACCAACTTCTCCGGCAGTGGATACTACGATGGTAGATACTGGATCATGTGGAAGCTGCCCATGTTCGGCTGCACTGATTCTGCTGCAGTGCTCCGTGAAATCGCGGAGTGTGCCAAAGCTCACCCTGACTCATATGTCAGAGTGTTGGGATTTTCTGCTCTTCGTCAGGTGCAATGTGCTGGTTTCCTTGTCAAGAAGCCATCTGTCTAAGGAACTAGCAGTATTGAAGGCTTTACGGTGTACATCTGAGTTTCAACCACGGTGATTTCACCATGTCTTTAATGTATCGATGATCGCCGATTTCTTTGTAAGTCAGGTGTACCCATGGCACGGATGCTACAGTACACCTTTTTTTCCAGATTGAATGTTTAACTTGTTCGTATGTTTATCATTTTAACGTGGGAAGTTTGTCAGCTGTGATTGTTCGCATTATCATCGATTAACTGAGTATCCTAGATCATGAATATGTCTTATCTGAGTGAACGTTATGAAAGCGCAACTTCTGTATACGCTGCACTAAGGGTTATGCCTTCGAGAAGCGTAATTTATATCATTTGGAAAGGGGTCTCGGAAATATGTCGTGTAAGAATGTCATGACACCCCTTGGTCATTTGTAGAGTAAGAACTACTGTAATAATGATGTTTATGCGCTTGAATATCTACGGTTAAAGCTAATAACTCTTTCTATTCTATAAGTATTCGTAAATTTCAGGTTGAAGAATCGTAAGGCATTGTATTCGGAAAGGCATGTCGGAAACATGTCGTCGACGAGTGTTATGGCAGTTTTTTTTTTTCTCAAATGGAGGTTCGGCCGAGGCCTACTCCCCCGGACTTAAACTTTGAAATTGCAACTGTACAAGGAAGGGTATAGTACCCATGGGACCCCCTTATCCCACACAAGAAGGAAGGGTATAGTACCCATGGGACCCCCTTATCCCACACAAGAACAGGGGTAGTGTTATGGCAGTTTTTGGAGTTTTTGTTGTTTGCATAATAACGAGTGGATATGCAGAAGTGTCACAGTGTCGCCAATACTTTTTCACAAATTTCAATATCATTCTTCTTCAAAGAATGTATTGAACAGTAACTATGTCAGCCACAAGATCTATTACGTGAACTATACGGTATATCAGGAGATATGAAGGGTGTGATTGTCCATTTTCATGGTCGTCAATAGTTTAAGAACACTGAGGTGAAGTCGGAGTCCTATGAGCGGGCGTCTCATTGTGGGGCATGGTGTTCTCTTTGGGAGCATGTTGCACGCAGTTTAGGAGGTGCTGAGCAAAAGCAGGCATTTAATTGTGGGGCATGGTGTTCTCGTTTGGGACCATGTCGTGTAGGCAGTTTAGGACGTTGAGCATAATATTTTCATAATCCAGTGCGTTTGGGGCATTGACTATCTCACTGCACTGGTTCTTTTGAATCAGTAGACCATTGCCTTGTGTCGGATGGTCAGGTGAAAGTCTTCTTGAAAGATGAAGTGGCTGAATAGATTCTGTTTCGGCTTTGAGTGAGATAGCCTCTTGGGGGCCATCTCATACTCAGAAAATCAGAAGTTGTATGTGAAGTATACACTGAGTTTTGCTTGTACAAAAGTGAGGTACTCATATTCTGGGTACTTCCAAGTGAAGTGTTGCAACATCACAGAAAGAAAAGGCACATCTTGCAACATATGTAGCTGTGCACTAGATATTGTGAATACACCAAATTTTCAAATGACTTGATATGGTAAAAATTGTCGTTTCATCCACTGTTGGGAAATTAACGTGTACATATTATTAGACATCTGGTTTCTGTAGGAGTTCAAGCCATGAACAATAGTTGTGTCATGATTTGAGGAGCCACAAAACGGACATGTGGCTGACAACGAACATACAATTCCATGTGTTTATACAGATAAACATGTGGTGCATCAGAAAAGGCACAGAATGAATGTGTGCTTCAAGTTTTCCAGACTTCTGCATTAGATGTATGAAAATATGGTGGCAGCTATCTGTCCTGGGTGAGAATATTGACCGCCATACAGCCTTCTGCAATGCCATCAAAAGAAAAGCTGTGTAGAGGATATGGAAGCGAAGATATGATAAATAGTCAATTCTGAAAATTTCTCTAGAATTTTCCTAGTGGGAAATCACTTGCCATGTTACAGAACATTGTCAAGAACTACAGCAGTGCCCTGGTTTAGACATTGATGTTTCAGTTCGATGTATTCAAAAACCGTTTGATACAGATTGCAACCTTACAGAGGAAGGGAAAAAAGAAACCGGTTTAATATCAATTGCACTCAGTTTCACCAGTTTTGGTGGGTATCGATACAAAGAGAGATAAGTGTGTGTCTCTATGTGCGTGTGTGTGTGTGTGTGTGTGTGTATATCTAGGTTCAAAAATATCATTTAGACAAGGACCAATATCATGCAGAGAAGAAACATTGCATCTAGTCCTCTTCATATAATTATATATGTTCATTTCAATAATCTCCTACAAGTGCAGATGCATCACTTACATTCTACATAAATCATTAGCTACTCGAATCAAAGAGGGCCATAATATATATATATATATAGATGCAAAGAACTTTTCCTGATACAGGTTCTCTTTGTACTATTATAGCTTGGTTTTGGTGTCTCTTGTATCCCTCTTCTTCTGATCTCCCTTGTGCTACTAAAGTCTTGTTCAAATCTTGCGTATGTCCCTCATCCTCTTGTCTGATGTCTGTGCTTCTCCTTCTTCCTGTAATAACTTGAATAAGTTGAAAGATGGAATTTTGAAGCATGTTTTGACTATGTGCAGGTGATGAACAATTTTGCAATGAGTTTGTGCTGTTTATTCTCTTTAATGGCTTGAATATACGCTCTCCTTTTGAGATTTTTCATCATCAACTCAACCCTTTTCCTTAGTTTTCATATGGGGCATTTCTCCTTGGTTGAGGAATAGTTTCTTCTTCTTGAGGGGTTATAAAAGACTTCGTTAAGTTTTTTCCCCAACTATTTTTCTTCCTTACAGTTCTTTGCGTACATTCGAAATGTGCATTCTTTCGATCTCTGATTTTATACAACTGAAAACCGTTGCATTGAAAAAGAGGTTTTAGGTCGTTCCTGGTTAGGCCATCATGAAGGTGAGGACACACTGTCCTTGAAGAGAAACAATTATAGTAAGCTTTTTCCTAGACTTAACTAGTTGGCATTGATGGGGCTAGCAACCCATATAGTCTAGTCCTAGTCTACGTAGCACAATGGTTGTGCCTCTAGGGTGGGATGCCGCGGGTTCAACCCTACTATGTGCACTCTTGTCTGTTTGGGTGGATGAATATGGGCCTTTGTGCCTGTCCATTATTGGCCTTTGGGCCTGACTCCAGCCTTTGGGCACCCTTGTCTTTGGCCTTTAGGATCTTCAAACTAGACTCTTCCCTAGGCCTTAGGGTCTTCTCTTTCTAAGCTCTACCCTAGTGGGCCTTCAGGCTCTGGGCTCTATAATCCTAGCCATGCCTAACCCTTGCTTTGCGGGATACAAGGGTGTCCCATGGGCAGTAAGCCCACCTTCACTTGTACTTTCAATTTATTCAAGCATACCTGGATGAGTAGGCCTTTGATCGAACTTCCTAAAAAAAAAAAGAAAACTCATGTAAACTAGCCATTTCTCATTTAGACTAGTTATTTCTTATCCCATTTAGTTCTTCTTTGACCGATATAGCTCTCCCTTATCTAGTGTAATTCTCTCTAGCCTTATTTGGGTCCTTGTTGGATCTAGCTCTTTTTTCCTTCATCCACTTTTTCCTTACCAAGTCTAGCGCTTCATTTATTGAGCTCCACCTTCACTAGATCTAATCATTTCTCTAAAGATCTTCCTATTTGATCAACTAAGTAGGAGAAAAATGAAATGGGTAGCCTCCCAAAAAGTGTTAGGCATGCCCAAAGAATGAGAAATTAGATGGGTTACCTAGCAAAAAACATTAAACATGCTCAAAGAAAGATACATCTTAGAGGGATGACCTCTCAAGATTTTTTAAACATTTCTAAATTAAAAAAACAAATGGGTGATCTCTTTAGAAGTGTGTATCATGTTCAAGGATAGACAATACTTGAATGGGTAACTTCTAAAATTTTCCTTGTGCTGCATCAATCCCCTCATTTGTTCAACTATACCTAAACACCCTTCTGATTGTTCTCCACGTTAGCTTTCTCAAATGGGGGTTTAACTTTCCTAGATGAGAAAGCCTCTTAACTAAATAAATTTTATCTTCTTAACCTAAATTGGTCAAGTGCCTAGGCTAGATCAAAATAGAAGAGATTAAAAAAAGGAAAAGTTTGTCTTCTTACACTAAATTAGTCATTTGTGCACGTTATGCTAAAAGAGGGGATCCAAAAAAGGCCAAAACAAAAACTTCTTTAGTTTAGATGAGTTTCTTTTTGAAGCTACATTAAAAGAGGGGAAGTTACAAAAAGAAAGAAAAATCCAATGTAGACTATAATTTACTCATCACTTGCTCATCTACATTAGGCGAAAGGAAGAAGGTAAATATCATGAAAAGAGAGAGGTGTTTCCTTCATAACCTCGATGAGTTATTAATCTAAACTAATGGTAGGCCTAAGAACTTATATTCAACATTATGTCATCATAACCACTCTAGTAATCAGTTGGATTGAAGCGGAATTGAATTCATGACCTACCAGTGAGGAATACAATGGGCTAACCACTTTCCACAAAAGCCATGGTTGAGGACTAATTCCTAATCCTCCCTCTTAGAATATGATTCAACCATCGTCCGTCTGTTGAGTACTCTAACATAGTCTCTCCTTGAATGAAACCAAGGATCATAATCAAACATCATGGAAAAAATAAGCCTCTCTTTTACTATCATACTCATTGTGAAGTACACCATTTGATAAGGCAATAGTTGACGCAATCAACAATGGTGGGAGGAATCACCAAGAATTCATGAAGGTTGGTAGTCTAAAACCTACAAGAAAGGATACATGGAGCAAGATGATAATCTCATATCACACTTGCAACCGAACATGACACTATTGCAACACGTTTCCCCTTGTGGATCATCAATGGTCAACATATGTTACTAGTATATTGTTCATTCTTGAGTTTCTATTGTCCAATCAGCATTTAGTGGGTGGTGTCTTATCTTATCTTCTTCATCTTCTTTCTAGCGGTTGGTAGACATACATAGTTTGTATGTTCAATCACTCAATGCTTGGTAGTCTTTGATTATTTTCAGTGTTTGGTAGTCTTTGATATAGTTTGGCAGTCTTTGATACATAGTTTGATAGTCTTTGATACTGTTTGGTAGTCTTTGGTAGCCTTTGATAGTCTTTGGTAGCCTTTGATAGTCTTTGGTAGTCTTTGATAGTCTTTGGTACATAGTTTGGTAATCTTTGATAGAAAATTGATGATTTTTAGTGTTTGTTCTTATTCAAATCAATGTTCTTAACCTCTTTTTACATCTTGCTTATGTATGTTACCTATTTCATTTATTGTAGTAGCATCTTTTCGAGTCTAAAGTCATTGCAATCCTACTATCTTTTTGGACAAGTAACTATTGAGACGTTGTCTTACCCTATTCTACTGAGTTCTCCTTCTATAGATATTAGACGATAAAGTGTGATAATAAAATGTGACAGTAGCATTCCAAGTAACATAAAACATAAAGAGACGACTGATATGAAATCTTGGTTAGGCTTATGCAATCTTGCAAGTGATGGCACCTTTGATGTGTAAATGAAATTTCAAAAAATGAATACAATGTTGCTCATGAGAACATACATTTGTCCTTTGAGAGTCATCTTATAAATAGTCTTCTTTAGGGTTGTTGTAGCTCAGCGATGAGTAGCACCTCCTTTAATGTCAATCCGGGAAGACGTGAGGATGGTATGAAGACCACGAGCAAGTGGAAGCACAAGTGCGTGAGTGAGAAGCACACAAGCATGCACACACATACACGCACACGCGCACACACAGCAAGAACAAAGAGAGTAAGACAATGGAATCACTTCTATTGCAACCAAGTTCTCATACAAGCTCAAAACTACAAGAAGCTACCCCCAAAAATGAGCTCTCTAGCTCTATTTATAGTTTTTGACTAGCTTTGGCCCTGTCCAGACCTAGTGTCCGGCCTAGTTAAAAATTAGGTTCCAGGGCTTATTTGAGGGCCCAAACGAGATCTAAAAATTATGAAAATTGACAGGCAACTACTTCTAAGGCTCCCCAAGCTCGAGGACTCCTCGGCTTGTACAAAATGGAGCTAGAAAAAGGTGAAATGATATTTACAAGGGTTTGTAGTGATGATAATCACTTTAAAATGGTGTGAGGGTTTTGAAAAAAAATGAAGGGTTGCCTCAGTGCTAGATCTGCATGTGTGTCCGTACTTGCTTCTTCCCGTATACTGTCAACAGTTGTCCTCCTAAAAATATAAATACATAATTCATGGCACTCTCCTTCTTGAGCTTAATCACCTCTTCACATGCTTACTTATTGGAAGTGATTTGTATTTCATTACTTCTTATGTTTCCGACGTAGGAAGCTCTTACACCTTGTCATGAAAGAATGTGTTGCTTAGAAATTTTGAGTTTTCTGAAGAAGATCCTTTTTACACCACATTCTTCACTCTTGAGATCACAAACTTTTAACACCTTATGAGAGGAACTCTCTCTTTATTTTGGAGCTTTCTAGGAGATTAAGGTTACTATGCTGATCACATCTTTTGACAAGGTGAAATATGATGACACATATTTCGATTATCTACATCAAATGTGTAGGTTTTGGGATCTTAACTTGGATAAGGTGTGCTACCTACTTTGCTACATGTTTACCTATGTATAAAAATGTTTATGTCTATATGTATACAAATGTACACACACAAATGTTTACCATGTTGAAAGACCTCTAGGATTGCTAGAAGGGAAAAATCTAACCACTTGTGTAGATTTTGAACACACTTTTGCTATATGTGACTTTGGCAAAAATAATGTCTACAAAATGATCCTAGTAAGACCCTTCCTACGACAACTACAAATAGTACAAGATTGGAGAACCAAATCCTTGTACTTGCAGCACTTAGGGGTCACCACCAAGGTTGATTTGAAGGATTATACCTTCAGAGATGTATGACCCCTATAGTGGAATCCTATCCACAAGGTGCAAGAAGATTCAATCTCTGTGCATTCTGATAGTTCTTCTGATCCATCTTGGATGCATGAGGATAATCACTTGTGGATGTGCAAGGTCGCATATGAAGATGAAATACGAATAAAAGCAAGAGCAGAAGGAAATTTGCAAGGACATAGACTAGTTAGAGACCAAGCCTACACACCGATGATCTTTTGAGATGAGGAATTTGAGCCTCATGGTTGGGCAGAAATATTAGCCACCATGGACATTGCTGTCAATGAAGAACAGTGGATACCTCATTGTGATGAGGAGGGTTATGCTATCTCCTTGTTCATGTGTGAACCTTTGCTAGAAGAGTGTGACTCTAATGTTGTCATAGAAGAAGAAGAGAATGATGACAATCTCGAATCCATTGTGATGAATAGTTTCTTTGACTCAGAAGAGCATTATCTAGAAAACATAGGAGTATTTACCCAAAAAGAAGAAGAACCTTTCACAAGCATTAAAACTATAAATTCAAAGGTTGGAAGTGAAGGTAGACAAAAGAAAAAGAAAAGAAAAGCAATGAAACAAGCAAAGGAGGAATCGTTCTTCAAAGTACGAGAAAATTTCAAAAAATATGAAGTTGAAGATAAAAAAAAATTGGTGTGAATGCCTAAGAGAGAGGCCATCATAGGAGAAGCGTATGACAATAAAGAAAAAACCAAAAAAATTGTAGTAACCATTGAAGAGAATGGAGTGATGTATGTACATAGGAGAAGACCTAAGTGAAGAAGAAGAAGCAGATCTTGTAGCTTTATTACTAAGGGAATATAGGGATATCTTTGCATGGAGCTATAGAGACCTAAAGGGAGTAGATCCAAAAATATGCTCTCATACGATCCCCATGATAGCTGATGCCAAGCCCACCAAACAAAATCCCTATACATATAATGACACTTATGCAACCAAAATAAAAGAAGAAATGGACAGACTGATTGAAGTTGGATTTATCTATGAGATTGAGCATACTGAATGGGTATCCCCCATCTTAGTGGTGCCCAAGAAGGACAAAAAGTTATGAGTGTGTATTAACCTTCCCTTAAAAAAATTTAACTATCTGCTTACTTTCATCGAACATTTATTGGAGTGTGTTCCAAGAAAATAAGTTTATAGTTTCCTTGCTGGTTTGTTAGGATACAACCAAGTAGCTTGTTGCAAAGGGTTATGTGCAGGAAAGAGGCATTGATTTTGATGCTTTGCACCTACTTGCCGAATGACTACTGTTCGTAGAATTTGTGCACTTGCAACTCATCATGGTTGGAATGTACATCAGTTGGACACTAACAAAACATTTCTGAATAGTGACTTGCATGAAGAAATGTATCTTTTTCAATCCCATGGCTTCGTGTAGAAAGGGCATGAACACCAGATGTGTAGGTTAAGAAAGGCTTTATATGGTTTGAAACAAGCACCACGTGCTTGGTATGAAAAGATACATGCCTATCTGATTGCACATGGTTTTGAGAATAGTCGAACTGAAAGCACCTTATATGTTAAGCGTGCTAATGATGTACTTCTGATCATGGTGGTGTATGTTGATGGCATGCTGCTCACTTGTCCTCATGAGAAGCATATTGCTGATTTCAAGGTTGATTTACATTCCTCATTTGAGATGTCTGATTTGGGGGCATTTGCATCATTATTTGGGCATTCAGTTTATGCATGTTGATGGTGGAATTGCTTTGTGCCAAATGAAATATATTGACACATTATTGAAGCATTTTGGCCTTGAAGACTATAAACGTATTGCCACTCCTATGGAGACAGGTTTATGCTTGAGTCTTCTTGATGTTGGAGATGCATTTGATGCTGTTCTCTACCAGCAGGCTACTGGATGCTTGATTTACTTATGCATTACTCGACTAGATATTCAGTTTTATGTCTCACATATGAGTAGGTTTATGAGTTGTCGAGGTGTCAAGCATTGGCAAACGGTTAAACGCATCTTTCGCTACTAAGTGGTACCCGACTACTTGGGTTGTTTTATCCCAAGGGAGGATCACTACAGCTAGATTTGCATGCTTTTTCTAACTCTGGCTGGGTTGGTTGCTATGACACTCGTGTGTCCACTGGTGGTTGTTGCTTCATGATTGGTAGCTCATGCATATCTTGGCTGAGCAAGAAGCAACCTACTGTGGCCACTTACAATTGTGAGGCTGAGTATAGGGAAACTTTCACAGCGACTGTTGAGTGTGTGTGGCTTAGACACCTTATGGCTGATTTGGGTGTTGGTCAGTCTTCTGCCACCACCATCTTCACTGATAGTTTGAGAGCATTGGCAGTTGCGAGGAACCCTGTGTTCCATGCTCGCACGAAGTAGATTGACGTGCATTATCATTATGTCAGGGAGAGGTTCTCTGCTGGGGAGATCAGCTCGGCATATGTGCCCACGTAGGAGAACATTGCATACCTTTTCATGAAGGTTTTGCCTAGGGAGAACTTTGAAGCTTTTAGCAAAGCTTTGGGCTTACTTCCTTTTGTGGAGTGATTTCGACATAGCTTGGAACTTCCTTATACATAAGTGCCAACTACTTGTTCACCGCATCACTCCCAGGGGGGATTTGTTGGTATATTTAGGTAGTGATGTGTGTGAACACTCTAGGACTGCCGGGGCACTTTTTTCCCTCTCTAGGAGGTATTTCCCCCTCGCTTGTATATATGCCTATTACCCTAATGGGCTACTTATCTTTGTACATTCTAGTGGTAATACACTCAGTATTGTGTGTTGTGCTCCAAGCTTCTTCTTCTTCCTTGTGTTGTTCGCGTGCTTCTACAGACATCTAACTCCAACACTTAGTGCCATTTAGATATCTCAAAATCATCTTAACCACTTCCCAATGCTTCTTGCCTAGATTAGACATATATTTGATCACAAATCTTAGTGTAAATGTATTGTATAGTCTCATAGCTACCACGCATACATGAGAGCACCAACGACAGATTCATAAGAAATTCTAGCTATGATTCCCTTTTCTTCATATATTTTAGGGCAATCATTGTGCTTAACTTCACATATGTAGGTAAAGATGTACTCAATTCCTTTGTGGCCTGCATATTGAGCATGTGAAGTTTTTGTATATGTACTTACTTTGAGATAAATATATACGTCTATTAATCCTATCACAGGTAGTACACATGCCAAGAATATGTTTGACATCCCCCCGTCCCTTCATATCAAATGTCTCCCTCAAATTCTTCTTAAGCAATGACAATTCATCAAATGACTTCCTGCCAATCAACATATCATCGACATAAAGTATCTAGCATATCAATAATTGATCTGAGCATCCCTTGTTTTAGAGAATGATCCTTGTTACTTTGAGAATAGCCTTGAGACTTCACAAAAGCATCAAACATTTGGTACCATTGTTTATGGGACTGCTGAAGTACATCTAAGCTCTTCTTCAACTTACAAACTAGACCCTTTTGCCAATAATTTCATAATAATCCATTTGTTCCATGTAGATCTCTTTTGTAAGATCTCCATGTAAGAAAAAAATTTGAGATCCATTTGGATCTGCTCTATGTCCTCAATTGCAACAAATCCAAGCAACATGCTCAATGTGGTCATCTTGACTACTAAAAGGAACATTTCCTCAAAATCCACAGGATATTGTTTCTTAAACCCTTTGTAACTATTCATGTTTTAAACTTTGGAGAAGCATTATCCAAGGTGAATTCTGAATTATATACCCATTTACATGGCAAAGCTTTATTGCCCTTTGCCAAAGGTACCTAATCCCAAGTATCATTATTGTGAATAGAATTGGATTCACTCTTCATGGCATGCTCCCACTTGACAAGATCCTTTGTCTACGTAATGTCTTTGTAGCAAGAAGGCTCAACAACATGTGTTACAATAATAGAATCCAAACCTAGAACATATATATTGAGTGGATGGGAGACATGTCTAGAATGCCTCAATGGTTGCTAAACACGAATATTTGTAGACTAGTCTGATTGGATGTTGTCTTGAATCCCTATCTGTAGCATTCTTACACATGCTGATTATGGGATTAATATCGTCAAAAATCACTCTTCTCACTTTAACCTCCTTATGGGTTGTTTATGAACATTTGACTTGCTAAAAAATGACATCATTACTAATCATTCTTTGTTTTCCATGATCGGATCATATGCGATATCCACATTGCCCATCTTGATCATATCCAAGAAAATTTCATTTCTTTCCATTGCCTGAACATAAAGCATTGAACTTAGTTCCTTTTTCAATCTCAACTGAAGCAAGCCACTTTTTTAAAGTAGAGAATACCTTAACCTTTGACTTGATAGGATATATGCATATATTTCTTGTAGGATTATCTATGAAGTAATAAAGTAAAGAAAAACACCTATTGGCCTTGTGGGCATAGGAATGACATTTAAAGGTTGAAATCGAAGATTCAATGTCCATCTTATGAAGATTCCTAGTTTTCTTTCCATATTGAGAATGCTCATAAAATGAAGAATCAGAGAAAGATAACATAGGTAAGTAGCTAGAACGAGACAAATTTTCCATTCGGCTACATGATATGTGGCCCAAACATCCATGCCATATACAATCCATAGGTTTTTCAGTGATATCTAACAAGTTTTCTTTTTGTGACACAAATAAAGGATAAAGTGAGCCAACTTTTCTTCCTTTTGCAATAAGTATATTGCCCTTCAATGTGCGAAAGAACTACGCATAGAAAACCACTTTGTAACCAAGGTCATCAAGTTGATCAACTGACATCAAACCATCTAATAAGTGAAACTCATGGCAGACATTGTGCATAGTAAATTTAGAACCCTCAATGAACTACACAACGTCCACATCTCCAATCCCAACAACATTACACTGTTAAGAACCACCAAGTCTCAAATTACCAAGAGACTTTGCTCCATTAGAGAACCATTCTCTATGTGATGTCACATGGAAAGAAGCACTTGAATCTAGCAACCACATGAAAGAAACAAAATCAACCATTAGAGCCTCACTAACCACAATACTTTCAAGTCTTAACGCATGAGCGTCAACTGAAATAGCATTAATTTCTTCTATTTTCATAGTCGAAGTAGATGGTGGAAGTAACTTTTTAAAATTCCCATCAACATGTTTCTTATTATATTTACATTCTTTAATGCATATCATTCTTTCTTCATATGTCCTTTCTTTTCTTATTACAATAGTGGCACTCGGTATCCCACTTCCGTTGTTCATTGACCATTCTTTCCCATATTCTTTCTCCTACCACATTGCTGATTATTTCCTTGGTAAGAATCACAAAAGTCCCAACCATAGACTTTCTACATATATCTTCAGCCAAGAGCACTCCACATATTTCAACATAGACCATTTTACCACTAGGTGCACTATTGCTAATAGCTATGAAAAATGTATCCCATGATGATGGCAAGGTGCATAACAATGAGATTTATTTTATTTCATTATCTATCTCTTTTTTTTTAATTCTTGCACATTAGAAAATATAGAATCAAACTCATTTAGATGAACAACTACATTATTTGTGTCCTTCATGCGATGGTAAGATAACTTTCTCATTAGAAACACTTTATTTGATGCCATTTCTTCTTCATAAGTGTTGCATAGTTTTTTCCAAAGGTCATGTGAACTTTCACAGTCCAATACTATAGAGTAAACATTATCTTTCAAGTGCAATCAAATGGTAGGGCTAGCCATTTCATCCAATTCATCATCATCATCCATGTTATCATAATTCTTTGAGATTCCATTTAGTGGTTTTCACTACCAACAGCGAGTCGTAACAAACGAGAACTATGTCGTAAAAAGAGAACACTCTCGTAAAAAATTACATGTTTTCACCTCATTTTTGGAATTCCTTTACACCAGTATACATATATTACAAAAATGAGGTGAAAACAAGTAATTTTTGACATTTTTTGTCATTTTCTCAAAAAAAAAATGAGCTCAAAATGTAGTCAAAATTTCACTATATTAGGCATTGACGTGTCCCAAAATGTATATGATAAGACATTGACATGTCCAAAATCTATATGATAAGACATTGACATGTCCAAAATCTATATGATAAGACATTGACATGTCTAAAATATATATAAGAATGTAGAAATCAATAGTTTTTACACAAAAATAACATTTTAGACATATCTTTAATGGGTGGATATCTGATTGTTAATCAAAATTGCTACAAAACATGGTTTCATTAACCAAACTACTTTGAGGCATTTACATAAGCACTAAAAATGTCTGAGAGCTTCAATGCAACTCACAACTTTGTCGATCTATGTCTACACCCTCATCATCTGATGCACTTGATTCAGTCTCATACTGTTGAGAGCTCTCTTCTTCTTCTTCTATATCCACAAGAGCTCTATCTTCATCCACGTACATACCAAATTCTGCAGGATCATGCACAACTCTTCTTGTTTTCCTATGATTTCCTGTACCACATACATCTGGAAGCTTTTGTTTTATCATGTTGATGGTTGCTTTCCTCAAGTGACCAGTTTTTGTCAAGGAAAAATCATAAACAAGAATATCTACATCATCCATTTTAAGAGTGGATGTGCTTCGAATATTCTTTTTCCTTTTTGAACCTGTTCGTTTAGTATCACACACCATTTCTAAGTTATATTTACCTGTGAATGCATTACTACTTTTAGTGTAATACCAATGCACCGTCAAAGCCTCTATTCTTCTCTGATCAATATCTTTAGTTATCTCTAAAACCTTTGCAATCCAAAATGGTCTGGTAGCCTCATCACCATCAGCAAGTACTGCAATAAGCGTTCCAATATTTATCTCTATTAAATTTCCTTGCCATCTTGCTTCTGCATGTTTTGTCATCCTTGGGCCTACATAAATATTTCTTTCTGGTGGATGTATAAAACTTTGAAGTGCATCTGCATTACATGCTTGGGCCACATTCACGGATCTTTGTGTACAAAAATCCCATGTGAATGGAACATCAACTGGCCAGTGACCTGCAATTGTATACTGTATAATCTCTTCTTGATGATTGAAAAAGTCCTCCCACCAAGATACATCTTGATCTCCAACATATTTTTTTGCACGCTCAATATGTCTCTTCTTTTCAATGAGTGCATGCATCCAGCTTTTACTTTGATCAACCACACTTCCACATCTTTCTGTATTGTTTTTATCTTCATATGGTGATTGTTCTGCACCATACACTGTTACAGTAGACAAATTAGGCACCTGCAATAAGAATCTGCATCCCTCTTTAGGCTCCCACCCAAGAGAAGATGAATACTGCTTTGCAAATAAAAGGGTTATTTCATCAACCCTCCTCATCAAGAATACATGGTTGAAACTAATATTGTGCAATGGAGCCAAAACCTTAGCACTGTTATCAAGGCCCATTGAGCAAAAGTGCTGAAAGTCATAAATCTGTGTGAGGTGTTGAACTTCTAGTTTTGGAGTATATGCTTCTGAAATCAGCTCAGATAAAATCGGAAGAGTAAAAGCATTGTTACGTGCCAACTTCTTAGAGAAAGTACTGAACATTTGATCAATGTGATCATGAGTGTGGCCAACCAGAAGAAAGTTTACCTTAACCTTCTGAAATACCTGTTTTTCAACAAGCATGCTTAAATATCCAAAGACTCTAGAATTTTTATTCTCTCTTGCAGTATTATCTAGTTGCAAATATAGAGTTGGTGGCAAAAGACCCTTCCATGATTGCAAAACACGATGAATGACAGTAACTGTAAGGTTTGGATCATTATGCACATTCGGATATGTGAAGAAAACCTTGGACATTACAGTTCCATTGTATACCAAAGCACCAACCAAATGCATTTGCACAAGGACTTCATCTTCAATGTCCTTAGGGATGCGATAAAAATGTGGCAAACAAGTTTTTTTTTGATCCATACCATCGATCAACAAACACATATAACGCTCCGGATTTCTGAGTGCCTTACTTCGATGATGAATTGCTTTCTTTCTCTCTAATGCTTGACTGTCACGATGGTTGTTAAGAAGGTTTTTTAAATTATGCTTTTCCTGTGGTGTTGTAGCCCCTTTTGCCATGTTTTTCAAAGTGGCGCAAACTGAACATTCACCCATTCTAACTTTACGAGGAATAGAAACATTGTTAAACTCTTCCTTCCATAATCGAGTAAAGTGACGATACAACACATACTTCTCATTTCTATTTTCCATGTCTTCTCTATATATTTGAAATACCTCTCGACGAGTAAAGTTATCTGACAAGTGCAACCTTCCAGTTGTAGGCATAACTTCACAATGCAAGCTAAAAAAGTTCATCATCCAATTCATTGCATGACGTCCAACAGATCCTTTGGTCCCAACATGGAACGTATCCAAAATGAGATCCCCATTCAAAAACCCTTGTTGAACCCTATGTATTCTAAAATTTCCTACACCCATTGCAATTTTAAATGCAGCCCTACAGCATGACATCCCTTGAGTAAAGAAATATTCAAAACCAACACGCGTTACTGACATGTTATCCTCAATCATTTGCATGCAAGAAACAAGGTATATATCTTGCCTTTCACTATCTAAATGGAGGAATTTTTCTCTTATGTGCTTTAGTTTCTTCATTCCTAAATTATACAAACATTTCAAACCACAACAATGCTTCACAATATCCAATGCAATCTGTCTATCTGAAGTAAGAAATTTAAATCTTTTTCGACTTACTTCACGAGACCTTCTTTTAAATCGTAGATTGAGCTTGCTTTGCTTTTTCGTTGCTCCACATGCACTTGAGTCAGAAGGGAGATCAATGGTTGGATCAGATGGGAGATCAAGAGGTGCATTTGGTTGAGCAGCACTGCACTGTGAATTGGATAACTTAAATGACTCAACAGAAAACATGGAATCATCAGCACGTTCTAAATCATAGGGATCATCACTTCTCTGGAAAGGCTCAACTGAGAACAATGAATCAATATGAGCAGAGGAAGCTGATGCCCAAGCATCCACTGAAAAGATTGAGCTCATCTTCACTGAGTTCACAGAAGACTGAAGATGAATGACCTTTTTAAATAAGTAGAAATCCGAGATCAAGTGAAGATGTCACATCAAATGTCACATCAAGAAGATATGAAATCAAAATCTTATTAAAGTACATTAAATAACATTAAACATCAAATTACATCAAATCACTTAATTACTCAAATATACACTAATAAGGGAACCAAAGATTTGATTCACTTTTGATTCAAATGAGAAACACAGTTGATTTCTAACTACATATGAGTCATTGAGTCTAAGCATTGTGAATGAATCAAAATATATCCAAGTTGAGTTCCAACAGGAATATATAATAAAATTGTTTGGAGAAATTTTACAAGAAGAAATTTTACAACTGGAATATATCCAAGTTGAGTTCCAACTGGAATATGCTATGCCATTGAACACTATACAAGAAGAAATTTTACATTTCGTTAAGATTTCAAGGATTAGGTTTTATTGTGGTCTTGGCTAGATATCAAAGAGGTAGATGAAAGTATATTAAAAAAGAATTATGTGTAAAAGAGGTACACAGAATGTTTATTCATACATTGATTTTCCATTTCAACAATGTGTTACAAGATAAATGTGAATATGAACTAAAGTGTGGAGGATAACACTATAAAGATGTCATTAATCTCACAACTTAGACCTGATTTTCTCCCAAGCAACAGACTCTAAGAAAAAACTTCTACATGAGATTAGAAATCCTCATGTACATACCATACTGTTGCCATTGAAGCTTAATTTCCATGCAAATGTATATAAATAGTTGCAAGGTTCTGTACTTGAATGTTTATTCATACATTGGTTTTCCATTTCAACAGTGAGTCACAAGATAAATGTGAATATGAACTAAAGTGAGGAGGGTAATACTATAAAGATGTCATTAGTCTCCCACAGTTAACACAACTTTGACTTGATTTTCTCCCAAGAAAGAGATTCTAAGAAAAAAATCTCTACATGAGTTTAGACATCCTCATGGACATACCATACTCTTGCCATTGAAATGTAATTTCTATGCAAATGTATATAAATAGTTGCAAGGGTCTATGAATATTTCATTAAAGTGGCTCTGAAACAGCCTATTTGTGTGGGTGCTATTCCCTGGTTAGATAAGTTGACAGATTTAGTTAGCAACTGGACTCATTCAGTTAGATCCAGTTAGTCTCTGGTTCAAGTTACCCAATTGCCTATAAATACCAGAGGAGGAGATCATTCGCATTTTCAAAATCCACGAGCAAGAGAGAGCAGCAGAGCACAGACAGCCATGGAGCACAGAGCTCAGCATACCAGCAAGCCAAGTCTGATGGAGAAGAAGAATGTTGGCAAAAGTACCAAGAGGTAGACAAAATAATACCATAAATAAAGATTCCAAAAAGATTCCCTCTGTATGTCTGTGAAGAAAGTCTGATTTCTAGGTATTTATTTTTCTTACCTCTAGAAATATGGATCCAAAGAATGTACAGCTTGATGCCTGGCATCGACTTAGGATTGCAAGTCGATGCCAGGCATCGACTTGCAGGTGCAAGTCGATGCCAGGCATCGACTTGGGGCTGCAAGTCGATGCCAAGCATCGACTTGCACCTGCAAGTCGATGCCAGACATCGACTTGCACCGACAAGTCGATGCCTGGCATCGACTTACACCTGAAAGTCGATGCCAGGCATCGACTTGGGCCCAAAAGTCGATGCCAAGCATCGACTTGCCGGCATCAACATGCACTGAAAAGTCGATGCCAGGCATCGACTTTAGGGTGCAAAGTCGATGCTTGGCATCGACTTTTGGGCCCAAGTCGATGCCAGGCATCGACTTTTGGGCCCAAGTCGATGCCAGGCATCGACTTGAGGGTAAAAGTCGATGCCAGGCATCGACTTGGCCCAAAAGTCGATGCCAAGCATCGACTTGGGCCCAAAAGTCGATGCCAAGCATCGACTCTTGCACCCCCAAGTCGATGCCTGGCATCGACTTTCAGGTGTAAGTCGATGCCAGGCATCGACTTGCACACAAAGTCGATGCCTGGCATCGACATGCACTTAAACATCGATGCCTGGCATCGACCTGAAGCTCAAAATCGATGCCTGGCATGGACTTGGGCCTTTGAAAACCACATTTACGTTTGATCTGATATTTCCAAGTGCCTTTAGGGATGCGGAGTACAAGGATGAAAGGCCCATCAAGAAGCTCAGAGTCACCATGGGCTCTGTTGACCAGCAACGTGACAAAGGCATTGGTCACCAAGCAAAACCAAAGAAAATTATTGCACCATTATCCTCTGAGAAGGCCAGCAACCCACTAGGAATATCCTCAGGTGGACAGAGTAGCATAAAAATTCCTGAGGAGGATCCAAATATGAGGGAAAGGTCTAGGGAGACGGAGGTCATGAGGACAGATCGTCCACTTCGGGACATGACAAATCTAGAGTGGTGCCTTCAGTACGTTGAAGAGAAGAATGCAGTCCTCCTTGTGTTCGCAGGGGCTTATGGCAGAGGAAAGATCACGACAACACAAGGTTTTCAATATGGCCTTGTTTACAAACTAGATTATGAAGATGAAGATTCTGACAACCTGCTTTTCTTGGTGGAGACATCGAAAGGATTAAGAAATGTCATATGCAAGATGGATTTCTTGTGCCCAGAGTGCTGTGTTCCAGAAGGGCTAGCTCAGATATGCAGAGACTCAGTGAATTTCATCAAAGACCCGATGCCATGGATCCAGGGCAATATCATGCCAACACAACAGAAGAAGACGACCCCTGTAAAGGCAAGGGGTAAGCAGAGCGTGCAGAAAAAGCTCCAAAAGAAAAAGAAGATAATTTCAGAAGAGGAGTTTTCTGACTCAAGCTCTAGCTCTGGGGACATAATTGTTGCACCTGGTGGAGAGCTTGCATCTGGTGTTCTTGGTACTGAGCAGAATAAGATGAGGGAGGACATAGCTAGAAGAAAAGTTGTGAAGAAGGGGAAGTTGTTCCACCTGCCAATCAATATCATCCACAGGCCACCCGTAGATCCAGTCACAGGGAGGAGGCCCCTTGAGATCAGGGAGCCACATAATTTGCACGTCCAGAATCTTAAGAAGAAAATGAAAATAAATCCTCATGCTACTGTTGTGCCATTCCTTGTCATGGTGGATCCGAATGAGTGCAGCTGTGTGGACGATTTCAATGAGGGTTTGTTTGAGGATTACACTTATTATGTGATTGGAGGTTCACACTCTGCAGAGGCTCGTAGACAGTTAGTGAAGGAGCACCCTACTACATTTTTCTTTAGGTATGCAGAGCGTAAGATATATGCTGGTCTTACAACTGAGGAAGCCAAGCTTCTTGCTTGGGATCACAACAACGACAATGACTACAGGCAGAAAATGTCCTCCATAGAGAGAATTCGGTTCTTCCACCATGAATATGAAGATTGTCTTGTGAAGGAAGCTGGAAGAATACATCCCAATCTACGAAAGCAATGCCTTATTGAGGTTGGAATTGCATTGGATGAGAATAGAAAGTCTGATGCTTTGAGGAAATATGATCCATGGTTTCAACTGGCATTCAGATCAGGTGAGATCTGGGATCTACAGGATAGAATTTTCACAATGTGGGAGAACAAGGAGGTCAAGGGCCAGAAGCAACGAAAGTCGAGGCCAGACCCACAAGTTGATCTGAAGGGAAAGGGAAGGAAAATTGACCTTTCAATTGAAGAGGCTCCTGAGGACATGAAGCTGACCCCATGGAGGGCCCTTCAAGGAATCAAGGATGATAGATTGATCATATCAACTTTGTCAAGGGTAATCTCGAAGGAGTTAAGCCTGGAGGAGATGGTGACTGAGCTCAATAAGTATGTATGTTATTCTCAGATCCTTTTTCCCTCCTCCCATGCTTCTGGTCTAACCTAGTCTCTTTTATATTTCTGTGTCTGTAGTCATAAAGTGTACATGAAGATTCAGGAGGTGATGATGAAGAGGCTGGGTAGCTTTTCTTGGACAGAGGTCCAAGTAGACTATCCAACCACATCATCCTACAAAGCCTTATCAGAATATTTCATCCTGTTTCGTGATTGGGTAGGTTCTCTTTCTGAGGTTGTGCCTGGTTTGCCATTAAGTTAGATGCCTTGATTCACCTAACCAATTTGATGCCTTGCATGGCATCGACTTACAGCTAAATTCGATGCCTGGCATCAGTCTGCAGGCAAAAGTCGATGCCTGGCATCGACCTGCAGGCAGAAGTCGTTGCCTGGCATCGACTTGGGGGCATAAGTCGATGCCTGGCATCGACTTGCAGCATAAGTCGATGCCTGGCATCGACCTGCAACATAAGTCGATGCCTGGCATCGACCTCGTGGCAAAAGTCGATGCCAGGCATCGACTTATGTCCCAAAGTCGATGCCAAGCATCGATTTTCAGTAGAAGGTCGATGCCTAGCATCTACCCCAACAAGAAATCGATGCCATGCATCCGTTCCTTATGTTTTGTTTTCTATATTGAAGAGCTCTTTTAATTGTCTTTCCAATTTTTTCTGCAGAAACCAAGGAAAAGTAAGCCTACAGAGGTACTAGATGATTGCCCCCCTGCATTCCTTGCTCACATTCAAAGAGCAAGGCATGAGAAATCTAGACTGAAAGCGAAGGAGATGGATTTTGATGATGAACCTGATCTTAAATGTTTCTCCAATCCCCTAGACCCCCTTAGGCCTGTATATTACAATGTGTTCTGTAGTGATGTAAATAATATTTGTTCTGTTGTGCCTAGAAAACATTTCTCCCTTCTCATAGCGGACATACCCTATGGATCTAGGATGTTGGGATCAGTAAATGATGATGAACCCTTCAAACACCCTCAGATTCGGAAGATGGTCACTGATTTTGCAGAGTTGACTATGTCTCCTCTTTGGAGGATAGTAATTTTCCATAGCAGAGACCAGTCTTTCTCTGTTTCAACTGCTCTGAAGGCAAGATGTCATGCTGTGGAGTGCCTCACTTGGTAAGTAATCTTCTTTCTATCTCCATGGCTTTAATGATGCTCTCTGTGACTCATAGTTCTTTTTTGCAGGGTGAAGACAAACGTAAATCACACTCCTTTGCATCGGTTTGTGAGCGCCACTGAATGCATTACAGTTGGCTATTATGATGAAGTAAGCAAAAGGAGAGTCAGGGAGCATTGCAATGAGAATGGGATCTCAAATGTGCTCATGTTCCCAGCCGTTACCAAGAAACTTTGTCATGTAGCTGGGGACATGACATTGGTTAACCCTTATCAGAAGCCACAAAAACTCATAATGAGATTGCTTCAGCTATTCTCCAATGATGATGACTGGGTCCTAGACCTTTTTTCGGGCATAGGTAATTTCAATTTTCACAATTTTCATTGACTAGTCATGGTTGATTGAAGCCTCTAAGTGGTTTTCTGCTGTTTCAGGAACGACTCTGGCTTGCTCCTTAAAGATGTTCAGGCACTGCATAGCTGTGGAGAAGGATGATGCTCAAGTGAGCTTCATTAGAATGAGAATCAATGGGCTGAATGAATGCCCAGATGAAGACCAAGAGGTTGGAAGGAAGCACATTGCAGATACGGAGAGATTCCAACCAGCTTCAAGGGAGCCTGTTCCCCCACTTGCAGATGAACCAGGGGACATGGCTGACCTTGAAGAGCCAATCTTGGAGCAAGAGAGGCAAGATAGGTGTTTTAATGTGCCAGAGGATCCCAATATCCTTGAGCCTGAGGAAAGCTATGATCAGCTTCTATTGTAGATTCACATTACTCTTGTAGAACACATGAAATGTAAAAGATCATTTTAATGGAAATATAATTTGGAGTTCTGCTTCCACTTTGTGTTCAGCTTGATTTATCTTGAGCATTTCTCTGATCATGTGTGAATGTTTCTTAGTATAATTTTGTTGAATATTATCTTCTCGTGGGAATGCTTTTGTGAAATGTATTTCATATTCTTTTAATATGGCCAGGCATTCAATGGGGATCTTAACCATACAAAGGGGATGATCTTAATTGCCTTGTTAAAATGCTCTGATTTTTGCAACACATGTACTCTAATTTTTGAGTAACTTTTAATTAGCTATCATCTGTGCTTGTTGAGGTTATAGATGTAATGAAGGAGCTTCGCGAATTCTTACTTGTACCTTTTCAACTCTAATCTATTGTCCAAGATCATGATGTGGGATTCTTGGTCATGCTCAACAACTAGTTTTCATGGCAGCAAGAATTTTAGTATATCTATCTTGACTACTTGGGATATGAGATCAAGCTTCTAGTGACAATATTTACAAGCAAGACTCGTGAAGCTTTCTAGATATTGTAAAATGCCCACTTTTTTGCTTCATATAATGGTCTTTAGGTAAAAAGAAAAAGAGAACATGTCTTTGTTCTCCTTTGTTGTGACTCAGTGTTTACCTCCTTTAAATCAACATGTCTTTAATCTAAATCTTGCATAGAGAAAAGTTTGTGCCATCAAATTTCCAAATCTCAAAATTGTCTTTGTGTTGCAAATTATAGCTCCTCTTGGGAACACTAGCACTAGACTTTGATCCACCAGATGCGCCTGCGACCTCTGATGCGATGATAATAAAAAAATAACTAGAATGATAATGGAGCTAGAAAAGTGTAAACACCACTAAGTCTCAAAAAATGGATAGGTAAAAGTTATATGCTTTCCATTAGACATTGTTTTAGATCAGGATAGGAAGTTTACTAGCCACTTTTGGAGAGTGGAATTTAAAAGGTTGGATACTAAACTTAGAATGCGCAGGACCGAGCATCCACTAATGGATGGGGAAGCAAAGAGGGTTAACCAAATCCTAGATGATATGCTTCATTCATGCATATGTAAATGAACGGTGAAAAATCGGGAAGAGTACTTACCTATAGTAGAATTTGCTTATAATAGTTCCAAGCACTCTCCCATTGGGCATAGTCCATTTATGTTTATGTATGGGTTCAAGCTAAGAGGTCCTTATTTGGTAGGATTGCAACATGAGAAAGTATATTTGCAAAGGACTTCTTGCAAGAGATGAAGGATATGCTTAGGCTTGCTAAGGACAACATTATGAGATCTCACTGTAGGACTAGAATCTATGTGTGAAAAGGTAGGAATTACCTCTTATTTTGATATAGTACTTGAGTGCCATGTGGATGGGTGCATGGAGATAGAGAGGGTTCGTGGAAATATTAGGAGTGACCATGCAATTGGGTGGTTAGGAGTTGGCATATCTCTCATTTTTAGGTGGTTAGGAGTTGGTTAATCTCTCATGTTTGTTGTCGGTAGAGCTCGTTTGGGTCATCATCTTTGTGACCTCTATCAAAACTTAAGGAGAATCACTAAGTCCTATCATGAATTTTGAGATGCATTGTTTTTCTATCTAGTTCAATGAGCTCTCTAGCAATTCCTTCGAGATGAAATATAACATTATAACATTTTTTCCATTGTTAAAAATATTTTCCAATGACTCATTATGTTTGGGTGTGGGCCTGCGACTAAGTGGCTTCTAGGTTTTGAAGATATTGAATCTTCTACACAAACCTAAGTTGGATGATTTGAAGAGTTTTACAGTTATGAGAAAACTATGATGAAGGGGATGATAATAGTGATACTATGTTAGTATTCATCTATTAGTATTCATCTACTACACAAAGCATTTGCAAATCATTTGCTATCGCTTCTTGATATCAAATAATGAGCCTTACCTTTTGTATTGAACTAAGATGTTTTCTCATTTCTTGGAGTAATTTTTACCATCCTCATCAACTTTAGAATACATTTAGCTCATGTGCTATCTTGAATCCCAAATTTTCTCTTTGCTTGGATGAGTTGTTAAACTCCTCATTCATGGTCCAAAGAACCTCATGTGTGAATGTACAAATGCTTGCACACATAGTCTTGTATGAATGGTTGTATGAACTCATACACAGTGTTTGTATCCATCCTCTCCTAAATCAAGAACAACATCTCTTTTTGATGTTCTAGTGCTCCTAGAGCTTTGGACATCTTATGCAACACCATTTTTTTTGGGATCTCTCTTTGATTTGGTAGAGTTTTATCTTAGTTGGGAGCTCAACTTAAGATTAATTTGTAGGGATTGAGATCCCATTGGATTAAGCGTGGAAGTGGTTGAAGGGTACCTAAGAGGGTGAATGTTTGTGTTATTACCAATCAATTCAGAAGAAGCCTAGAGAGATAGATGAATTAGAAAGGGTCTCAACATGGTTTGAAAACTAGGAGGTGGTAATCAAAAGGAAGGAAAATGGTAGTTGATGTGAAGAGAGGAAAAATATTGTGTAAGAGCAAGCTTCGCATCATTGTAGTGATAATCCCGTATGTTGAGAAACACAAGAGTTTATATTACCTACACATGAAAAAGCTAATGTTGAAAAACACTGGAATTCATATTATCTACTCATGATCAGTTAATAGTGTAAAGTATATGGTAAAATCTAATCATAAGGATAGATATACAAAACCTTTAAGGATACAAGGTTTTTTTCGGAAAATGATCCCTAAAATGTAGCAAAAGAATTAATAAGAAGAAAGCTTAAAGAACATAGAAGATTATGATGAAATGCAAAATCTTCATGCTCACTCTTGTAATCTTCTTCCTCTGTTGTAATCTTCTCAATCTTTATATTGTAATCTCCTCACTCTGTTGTAATCTTCTCTCCTTACTGTACTATATTGTCTTGTTGTCGATGTCAAACTCAAAATCATATCCACTAAAGTTTTCATCAGTTGTATATTGGGAGAATTTGAAGGTGAAAAAATATTTTTGATTTATCTGTATATAATGAGATATGTTTACCTTTCCATTTCTAGCGGTAAACATTCAATTATTCTGTTCTTTTAAATTTTTCTGATTTGTATACGTTAACAGTTGGACCTTGTTTTTTTTTTAAGAAGTTCGATCTTGCAATCTAATCTTTATAATAGCTTGAATTATTTGGACGTACAACAGTGAAGGGCATAGCACCCATGGAACCCCCCCAATCCCACATAAGCATTAAGGGTTGTATGCCTACATATACTAGAATGACAAGCAAGTGAAGGGCATAGCACCCATGGAACCCCCCCAATCCCACACAAGCATTAAGGGTTGTATGCCTACGTCTACTAGAATGACAAGCAGAGGTCCAGCAGGGTAGAAACTAAGAAGAGGCCTAAGGTTGGACAAGGTTTGAACTGGAGTCAACCGTGTCGCAACAAGCATGGCCCTTGCCACTGCCAATATTGTCCACTGAGAGTGCCTACTTCAGTTCTCCATCTGAAGTGCTAACTACTTACTGCAAATTTCTTCAATATGGAAAATACTTCTTCTCCAATCATAGCCTAATATATATTAAAAGGAGGCGAAGTACAAGGAAATCACTAGAAGATACACAGAAGTGTAAGAACCTATCATCCTCTACACAAGGAAGCATTTTTCCTTTTAGCTCATCTCCTTGATTTATGACCTGGATCATCGATGCCTAAACGAGGGCTCTCTTCTAGTTCTTGATTATTAACAAATTTCAATGGAAAAATTCTCGGATAGCTTCTCTCCCATATCCTCCACAGCTTCTCTTCTCTTCCATATCCTCCACAGTTTCTCTTGATGGCATTTGAGAGGGCTGCACAGCAGTTCATATTCTCACCCAGGATAGATTGCAGCCATCATATTTGACGTATAATTAATATGGATCTAAGGAAATCTTGAGGCACTCACTAATTTTGTGCGTTTTGTATTCCACCATATCATAGTTCACAAGCTCCCACGAACCTTTCCAAACGTGTGTTTATGTTGAGAATGCACATGGAAACGAGCATTTGTTGGTGCAGATGTACCCCTTTCAGGGCTCCACAGAAAATCATGGGCACAACTTTTTTCAGAAGGAATCACCACCCCAATCCAACGTATGACCTACACTCCTACAAACGAAGTGTCACATGATAAAAACTCTCAGTTCTCCATCACAGTCTTTGGAAGATGACTATATGACAGTATTTTATGCCATTGAATGATATCAGTGAGTTTGGTGTTCTCACAATCAACTACCTATCTACATGAGTGCACATACAACGTGTGACATTTTTTGGGATGTAGTAACTTTGCTTTAAACTTTTCAGAACATGAATTCATGATGTTCTGTCTGCATACTTTTTTTTTTCTGTTTTACTCACTGGATTGAATGAAACCATTCCAAACTACTTTTGTACGTGCTGAACCTACTATTGTTTCAACTGTGCAAACTACCAATGCTGTTTACTTCCGTAGATCCATGCAGTTGTCTCTCGGAATAGTCTGTCGAGCCAATGCAATTCAAAGAAATTCAATTTCAAAGAATCTACAACCTTCTAACAGCCACATTATGCTTCACATGAACTGAACTGGCAGCAAACCAAGAAGTGTGGTAATGAACACTGTGAGAGTTGCCAATAAACAAAAGAATCAGCTCAAGGGCTGCAATCAAATCATCTCCCCAAATAATGGCTTCAAAAACATTTTGCTTGGGACTCAGGTATGATGCTGCACACTGGCATATCTGGACAGGGGTAACCTTCAAGTAAATCAACTAACCAGAGATCATTAAAACATTCAACATCTTGTACAGACCACATTCAGCTCAAGAATTGGTCTTAATGGTATCAAGTGCGTCAAGGACTGATTACGACTTTTCTCTCTTCGTAATGGTATCATGTGGAGAAGTCAAGTCCTGACTACGTATATCCGTACCAGATTTTTTTTTTTTTTAAATTTTTTTTTAAATTAATTTTTAAATGGAGGTTCGGCTGAGGCCTACTCCCCCTGACTTTAACTTTGAAATTGCAACTGTACAAGGAAGGGCATAGTACCCATGGGACCCCCCTTATCCCACAAGAACAGGGGTTTACAAGACTGGGTTAAACGACGGTCACAACTACCGCAGGGATGGATTAACGGTGGCACCTCAGCCACATGCAACATCATTCCAAGATACACATGTCCCTTACATGTTGCTGCCAGGGGTTGAACCCTCGCCCCCGCCTCAAGAGGTGAGAGGCCCAACCACTAGGCCACCGAACTGGGACTATCCGTACCAGATTTTTCATGGTGTACTCTTTCAGCCTATTGACTGCACTTAAGAATACACTTAAGAATACACTTCTTCCCTTGTTTGCTCCGAATGATTAATTTGAGCACTCAAGATGATCATAACAATGGCAAGAGCATGATCTCTATCTGATTTGTACTTAATTTAACTACGTGTTACACACCAAAGAATAAGGAAAACTACATGTCAACAGTGAATCTAGATTTCTGTTCTCAGATATCAGAAGAAATCCTGCCCACCACTTTACTCTATATCCATTCATGGTTGCAGTGATTCTACTCTTACAAACGACACAGAAGATGCACAACAAACACCACACATATTTCCGTGACACCTTACCGACTAAAACAAACGCATAGTTCATTCATATCTGAAGAAGTACAAACGCATAGTTCATTTATGTCTGTCTCTACTTAGTCATAGAAATGACTCGAACATTTACCTCGCTTGTATATATTGGTCCACAATTCTCAGTTCAAAAGTAGAGACAACTGCAAATGGCATAATCATCATAGTTTCCACATCAATTTTGCCAAATAAAACAAATGACCGCTTAAAAAGGTGTATAGTTTCATCCGAGTCATTGGTACACCCGAGTTACAAAGGGAATCGGCGCTCTTCAACATTACAAAGTCATGGTTAATTCACCGTGAATAAAACTCAGATTTGCACCGGAAAACCATCAATACTGCTAGGTCCTTAGACAGATGGCTTCTTGACAAGGAAACCAGCACATTGCACCTGACGAAGAGCAGAAAATCCCAACACTCTGACAAATGAGTCAGGGTGCGCTTTGGCACACTCCGCGATTTCACGGAGCACCGCAGCAGAATCAGTGCAGCCGAACATGGGCAGCTTCCACATGATCCAGTATCTACCATCGTAGTATCCACTGCCGGAGAAGTTGGTCCTGTGGACTGATCCAACCTGTAGAGCGAAAGACAAGAGTCAGAAGAAGTTACGACATTCGATCACGCCAAAATGTCCCATAGAACCACAATTCACAAAATTCCCAATCAATCAGATCAGAACATTGAACACGAAAAATTAAGATCTATGTATCGCCTGTATTTCGTCCTTGCATTATTTGTAATTAATCCAAGGCGATCAGCTTCACCGTTATGCATTCACATGACAGAGTGCTTCACAAATCTTTACCCTGTCGAATTCGACGCAAGGGTTCCATCCATTTCTGATAATGTAGTCCACCTGCTTCGCTATCTGCTCATCGGTAAGTGGAGGCAAGTATGAGAGCGTTTCGTATTTTAAGTTGTTGTATGGGTCCACGACCTGGATGGCACACCAGAAAATTCACGACGTTTCAATACCAGACAAGATCTACAGAGAAGAATAAAAAACAACTGGCACACAGGCGCGAGTATACTGACCAACATAGCATTAACACGGCTGCCGTTGTTGATTGAAAGGGGGTTAACGGACTTGGGTGCGAAAAAGGAGGCAGACTTGGAAAGTCCACTGAATGCCTTGTTGGGAATGGAGGTCGAGACCTCAGCTGGTGCACTGACAGCCAAAGAAACGGAGATGGATGCCATGGTACCTGCTCCGAAACGTCGAGGGAAGGCAATGCAGCGCAACTCAGTGGCGTGGATGCAGGTGATGAGGGTGAGAGGAGAAGCGAAGCTGTGTATAAATGAAGGAGCCCTCTAGAGGATAGACCTTCGCCTTGAAAGTGGATGATGGAAATGTGTGATCAGAAAAGCTGGATGTGTACAATGCGGAACAAGTGGCAGCGAACCTAGGTCACCTGATCCAAATTAAGATGACAAAGCCTACACCATTGATGTGGATGATCGAGATATGTGATCAGTGCGTACATAGTGAAGCAATGCCGGTAATCGTTATGAACACGATGCATAAGCTAAAGGCGATTCTCCAAGGATGCCTCCTGGACAGAAGATGTGCATTCTAGGATCTGCAACTGCATCGATTAAAGAATCCCGTTTGGTGCCTGAGGGATGTATTCCTGGGATAGAATTAAAACATAGGTCAGCACAGCAATGGCAAAAAACCTGGAATAAAGCGTCGTGTCGCCGGCACTGAAGACTGAAACTGATTAAAGACTTACCTTGACCGATCATGATAACTGCGAAGCAGAGAGTTACAAGTTACAACCAGGGTCCAGAGCCCAAACAGAAGTGTCTAAAGCTTAAAGCTGACTTTTTCTGAGACTTTGACCTTCGCAAGCTCGAAGGAAAAGGCCCCATGTCGGAAAAGCATCTCTTCAGGGTTGAGTTTGATTTCATCGCCTCATAGTTCGGCAGCTTCAGAGGAAGAGGAGGATTTTTAAAATCAAACCATTACGGGAAAAATGAACTTTGCATGCACCTTCTAAGGATTCTTAATTTTTAAGCATTAAAAAGCTTAATCCAATAGTTTAAGGAGACATGAAAAACCACTAGTGATATTATCATATAAATTATCATATAAAAACCACTAGTGATATTATCATATAAATTATTATCTGATATACATTTGTAGTTGAATTATAAAAAGGAAGATTTTCTAGCCTTTGGATGCTTCAATTGAATGGTTAAGATTAATGTGGATGGAAAAGCTAGAGAGAGAGTCTCTAACAAGTCGTGGGCTTTGGAAATGCTCACACATGGTCTTGCAATCCTCTACACGTTTTTGGGCCATCAGATCTTCCTAAATCCAATGGTAAAGTGCATTTGGGGCTTATCTCAAGAGGGGAGCATCTCTGAGCCATTGGATCATACCCTTATCTGATGGCATACATTAAAAGGCGCAACATCTTGTTGGATCCAAAGGCGCCAGTCAATCGGAGCTGTAGGATCTTCTCTCGATCTAGTGGACAATAATGAAGGTGCTCAAAATATGGAAGATTCAATCCTAGCCATCCGATGAAAGACTAAATCCTGGGGCTCATAACAAAAGGTGATTTTTTGGAGGCTTCTACGATCCTAGCCATGCATTTCAAAACCAATCCAAGGGCCCAGATGCAATCTAGCCTTGACTTTTTCCATTCAACCATATCCTTTGGATTTTTTAGCCAATCGGGCTCATATTCATTTGCGACCCTTTCAAAACCATTCAAATAAGCAAAACCATGAATTCCTGGTGGTTTCTTCCTCTTAGACCACACAAAAACAAGGGAAGCCTATGCCTTGTCTATGTGATTAACGAACTAGATTGTGTCCACCACCTTTTTCTCATTGGTCCATCACTAATCACTCCTTAATTAAAAGGTCCATGTATGGTTCATTTTTTCCCCTAATGCTTTGCATCTGTGTTTACCCGGCATGGAGCGCTCAGATGCAAGCTAGATTTCTCTGACGATGGGAGACTATCCGCGCTGCACAAGGTAGTGTTGGCGGCTTTGCTCCCTTGATAGTAGAAGCTGCATCGCCAAAAGAATTTGGAACTTTTCTACTCTGCATATAGTTGTTCTAGTCTCTCCTTCCTCTGTATCCTCCTTGGTAATTGTTGTTGTTGTAGCCATTGTTGTTATTGAATCTTCCTCTTAAGCTTCCATATCCACCTCTCTTGTATCCTCTTCCTCTTTGGTTTCTAGGGCTCTTGAAACAATTCTCAATAGTGTGGTTAGTTAACCCACATATGGCACATGGAGAGGAGCTTTGAGATCTCCCCGTGCCTTGTCTTCGTCCTCTTCCTCTTCCTCTTGAACCTCTACCTCTACCTACAAAGTTTGCTTGAGAGGTACTACCTTCATCATCAGAATTTTTTCTCTTGCCTTGACCATTCTTATTCTTGTTCTTATCTGTATATAGGGCACAAGATTGATTACCTTTTGAGTTGTCTCCATTCTTCATAAGCTTTGCCTCATGTGTGAACAATTGTCCCATGAGTGTGTTGAAATCACGGACGTGCATGTCCATGTAGAGGTCCATGGTTGTGGTAAAAGCTTCCCATTTTTCATCTACATTTATCCCATTGATCACGTGCCTCAGTATCTGCTCTTCATCAACGACTTCTCCAATGCTCCCAACTTGATCTGCTAGGTCCTTGATCTTGGTGACGAATTCAGTCACACTTTTGCTTGGACATCTTCTTGAGTATGGTGAACTCCATCCAGATTTTGTTCTTTCTTGCTTTAGTACGTGATGAGAAGAATGCTTCAAGAGCATTCCAAGTCTCTTGTGAAGTCTTGCTGCTCTTGATGTGTGGAAGTAAAAAAATCAAAGATAGAGTTAAGAATGTATAACCTAGCTAGATCATTCTTTGAACACCATGTGGTTAACCTCTCTTGCTGAGTAATTAGCTTGATCCAATTTGTCTATGGATGAAGGAAATCCATCTCCCATGTTTATTTGTTGTTGCACTGATACCACTATGAGGAGACGGTTGAGGTTGATCTAGAGATGAGCTGGTGTTGCACAAAACGTGCTCTACACCTACCAAGTTGACTCCAAGGATGCTTAGTAGACTCCTTTGGCTTCACAAATGCATTTATACCCAATATGTACTTTGGAACACGAACATCATTCCCAAAAGTTTGTACCAAAACAGATAACTTGCATGTACTAGAAATGTGAGAAAACCTTCTATTTTGGGAATGCACATTCTCAATGTTTTGCTCATTGCTCACAAACTTGTACGAATTGACCAGAGAGCTTTTGCACATATCTAATTCAAATGTATAGCTAACTAACACAATTTATTTCATGAATTTAGAAACACTATACATTGAGCTGGGTCATCCCAACATTTTAGGAAAAAGATGATGTGCAGGCATAATCGACTTCATCACTTCATATCTCAAGATTGGCTAAACCAAAAATAATGAAATTTTGTAGATACATAGTGGACACTTTACTCCATCTATACTAATTTCAAGTGTAGAAAATGGTTGAGTACACATTAAGAAATCACTCCTGCAAAATTATTGAGATGATGAAGATGAAGCCAGAGAACAATAGAAATGATCATGTAAAAATGTATCAATTAGTATATGATAATGCACATATGATACATGTGAAGTGTAGTGGACTACACATACATAAGTTTAGCCCAATGTATGCTCAATGATGTAGCCTCAAGTCTCTAAAAATTGGCACACCATCCCACAACTAAAACCATCTCTATTTATACTCCTCAAATGAATTTGAATTTTGATTTTCCTCCACCTAAAAGTGTTCCTACACTTCAGGTACTTAATTGATTTGATTTCTTCACCAACCAAGTGAGGGCTTGACTCGCCAAGTTCAGAAGATTCCTTAATCGTTTTTCTTTTACACTTATCCAAGGTAAATAGTTATAAATTAACAAGGAGATGTTCATATTATGATATCCTCTATGTGGGGTTCTAATTTAATGAGTAGTCTTTGAGACAATAGCTAAGCACTTAGGCTTGCTATTTGTACCAACAATTTTAACATTTAATTTGATCATGTGTATGCAACAATAAGGAAGGTGTATCAGAATGAATTGTAGAACGTCAAACACTATGTAATGAAGGGAAGGAGTATATTGGCATATGGACCTATGGACCTATGGAACTCTTTATCCATTGGATTCTCAAATTGCTAAGCCCCCTACTTCGCATACATTACATGATCTTACTAGATTTCTAGGAGATGGAGAATATAATTTATTAGGATATTGTTCACAGCTCTATGAATCATCTGATAACTAACTTTAGTATATAAACTACCTACAAAGTATATTGCATCAAAAGGATTTATAATTGCATGAACTTCAAAAAAACTTAGCACTTTTTTTTACTGGTAACTAAAACATTTTCAAATTATGAAGGAGACACGGATAGGATTGTAAACAATTTGTAAACTTAATTGAAGTGGGGAAATTTCTAGGGATCATGTGAGAATGGTATCCAGTTTCAACATGTTGCATATCATGAAAGAGCAATGCTCTTTACTGAAATTATAAATCAAAATGATTTTCTAAAATTTTTAAGAGTACATGCAAATCAATCCCTAAAAGAATTTATATTTGAAGAACTATTAAAAGATATGAACCTAATACTACACCTATCTCAAATTTGAGAGGTATATCATACTATAATAGTGAGTAGGAAATGACACAAAGTTATTAGAAAAGTATGATACAATTTTAAAGTACAATAAATAAGGAATTTTTTTCTCCCACAACCTTTTAAGGAAGAAATTATAGAAGTTTTCTAAATGAAAAAGTCCCTCGTATAAATGGGCAATATGAAAAAATTGAAGTACTATGCCACAACAAAACAAACATTTCATTTTAAATACAATACGTTCAACAATGTATGGATTAATATAAAAATAGTTCAGGTCATTATGGTCAAATACTATGGAATAAATGTATATGCTTGTAAAGATTTTCTAAAATTTGTTTTGAAGCTTGATGAAGCTCAAATTAAAAATGACCAAAAAATGGAGAGAATATGTATTGATAAATAGAGATTTCGACTACAAGCTAGGTAAACTTAGCTCTCCTACCTTGAAAGTAGAAAAAGATTGAGATATGACGGGTAGGGCATGCTCAAGCTCCATCTGAAATTCTCAAAACATTAAAGTGGTTGTTTACTCATTTAACATTTCATATATATAAAAAAAGAAATTTTTAGGTGAACCACTATCTATGGAAGATCCATATTTTGTAGAAAGCGGACCGCTTGCTACATAGAATACACAAGGGATGGAAAACTATTATTACTAGGCAAATGCTAGCTTCTTTAGATATAAAAAGAAAGGTGGAATGTAAAGTGTTGCAGTGACAATGCACCACATTGGATTCCTCCTTAAGAGAGATTCACAACGATGCTCTCACAATAGAAAACTAAGATCTCGACGATAGGCATCATAATCTGCACAAACCTACAGAGTTTGTAGAAACTACCTAATGGGCATGTTACAAAGTGTACGTACAAGTAATTGTGTAAGATCATGAATCAAGTAACCCACATCAATTGACAACACTATCAAAAGCCATCATGTGGTAGAGCTTTAGTCAAAGCATCTACAACATTAACTCAAGCATGAAACTTCTCAAGAATAATGTGCTTAGTGGCTAAGAAATCTCTAATAAAGTGATACCTCACATCAATGTGCTTGGTCTTTACATGATAGACTAGATTGTGAGTCAAAGCAATGTCACTCTAACTATAACTGAGCAAATGAGATATATGCTAAGGTAGACCCATATCATAAACAAGACAATAAATCCATAATGCTTCCTTACGTGCCTCACTATCTGCAACATACTCTTATTCTATTTGTACATTCTTGAACATGATATCTCCAAGAGCTGACACCTCCAAGAAAGTGAAAAATCTACTCTGATATAGATTTTCAATTGTATACACAAACATCATAATCAGAATCTATGTAATAAATAATGGATGCCTCTCTTTTACTTGAGAATAGAAACTTGTCATTAGTGCTACTGAGATATCTTAACATCATCTTAACTACTTCCCAATGCTTCTTGCCTAGATTAGACATATATTTGATCACAACTCTTAGTGCAAATGTAATGTGTCGTCTCATAGCTACCATGCATACATGAGAGTACCAATAATAGATTCATAAAAAATTCTATCCATGAATCCCTTTTCTTCATATGTTTTAGGGAAATCATTGTCACTTAACATCACATATGTAGGTAAAGGTCTACTCAATCCCTTTTCATCCTACATATTGAGAATTTTAAGTTTTTTTATACGTACTCACTTTGAGATAAATATATACATCTATTACTCCTATCACGAGTAATACACATGCCAAGAATATGTTTGGCATCCCCCTATTCCTTCATATGAAATGTCTCCCTGAAATTCTTCTTGAGCAATGACAAGTCATCACATGAATTCCCGCTAATCAACATATCATCGACATAAAGTATCTAGCATATCAAGAATCCATCTAAGCATCCCTTGTTTTAGAGAATGATCCTCGTTACTTTGATAATAGCCTTGAGAGTTCTTGAAAGCATCGAAGGTTTGGTACCATTGACTATGGGACTGCTTAAGTCCATATAAGCTCTTCTTAGCTTACAAATTAGACCCTCTTAGCCAATAACTTCATAATCATCTAATCGTTCCATGTAGATCTCTTTTGTAAAAATCTCCATGGAAGAAAAAAATTTCTAAATCCATTTGCCTTTTCTTTATGTCCTCAATTGCAATCAATCCAATCAACATGCTCATTGTAGTCATTCTGACTACTAGAGGGAACATATCCTCAATCCACACCATATTGTTTCTTAAACCCTTTGTAACTATTCATGCTTTAAACTTTGGAGAAGCATTACCCAATGTGAATTTTGAACTATATACCCATTTACATGGTAAAGCTTTATTGCCCTTTTCCAAACGTATCAAATCCCAAGTATCATTATTGTGAATAGAATTGGATTCACTCTTCATGGCATGCTCTCACTTGACATGATCCTTTGTCTACATAAGCTCTTTGTGGCAAGAAGGATCAACAACATATTTTAGCATAACAAAATCCAAACCTAGAACATATATATCGTGGATGGGAGACATGTCTAGAATGCCTCAATGGTCGCCAAACACGAATATTTGTAGACTAGTCTTATTCGAAGTTCTCTTTAATCCCTATCTGTAGCATTCTTACACATGCTGATTGGGGAACTATTATCCTGAAACATTACTCTTCTCACTTTAACCTCCTTATGGGTTATTTATGCATCTTTGAATTGTTAAAAAATGACATCATTACCAATCATTCTTTGTTTTTCATGTTCCCATAAGCGATATCCAAATTGACCATCTTGATCATATCCAAGAAAAATTCATTTCTTTGCCTTATAGTCCAACTTTTGTCTACGATTCTTTGGTATATGAACATACGGTTCATAGCCAAAAACTTGAAGATGATCATAACATGGTGGCTAGCTTGTCTGTAACTTTTGTGCCACTTTTAGATCTTTCGAAGTACTGGGTGAAATGTTAATCGCATGAATTGTTGTCAACACTCCTCTTGTGAAAGGTTTGCATGATGTAACATAGAAACTACTTAATCTTGAATAGTTGTGTTTAAACTCTCAGCTGTGCCGTTATGTAATGGGGTATAATTACCTATAAACTCTCTACAAATTCCTTTAGATTCGCAAAAATGCTGAATTCATGTGAGGTATACTCACCTCCATTATCTGAACATAAAGCATTGAACTTAGTTCCTTTTTCAATCTCAACTGAAGCAAGCCATTTTCTAAAAGTAGGGAATACCTCAACCTTTGACTTGATAGGATATATGTATATTCTTCTTGTAGCATCATCTATGAAGTGATAAAGTAAAGAAAAACACCTATTAACCTTGTGGGCATGGGAATGAAATTTAAAGGTTGAAATTAAAGATTCAATGTGCATCTTATGAAGATTCAATGTGCAAAGATTTGGGCATATTTGCGGAAAGCTTCACACTTCTCCCTAGGCAGAGCCTTCATGAAAAGGTATGCAATGTTCTCTTGTGTGGGCACATATGCCAAGCTGATCTCTCCAACATAGAACCTCTCCCTCACATAATGATAATGCACCTCAATGTGCTTAGTGCAAGCATCGAACACAAAGTTCCTCGCAACTCCCAATGCGCTCTGACTGTCAGTGAAGATGGTAGTGGTGGAAGACTGACCAACACCCAAATCAACCATAAGGCATCTAAGCCACAGACACTCAACAGTCGTTATGAAAGCTACACCATACTCAGCCTCACAACTGGAAGTGGCCATAGTAGGCTGCTTCTTGCTCAACCAAGATATACATGAGCTATCAAGCCTAAAGCAAATTCCACTAGTGGACACATGAGTGTCATAGAAACCAACACAGTTAGAGTAAAAAAAAGAATGCAAATATGGCAGTAGTGATTCCCCCTTGGCATAAAACAATCCAAGTATCCGGTACCACTCAGGTAGCGAAATATGCGCATAACTACCTTCCAATGCTTGACACCTGGGCAATGCATAAACCTGCTCATCTGTGAGATAGCCAACTGAATATCTGGTCGAGTAATGCATAAGTAAATCAAGCATCCAATAGCCTGCTGATAGAGAACAACATCAAATGCATCTCAAGCATCATGAAGACTCAATCGTAAACTTGTCTCCATAGGAGTGACAATAGGCTTACAGTCTTCAAGGCCAAAGCAATGTAATAATGTGTCAATATATTTCGATTGACGCAAAGCCATTCCACCATCAACTTTCATAAATTGAATGCCTAAATAATGATGCAAATGCCCCAAATCAGACATCCCAAATGAGGCATGCAAATCAGCCTTAAAATCAGCAATATGCTTGTCATGAGGACCAGTGAGCAACATGTCATCAACATACACAACAATGATCAGAAGCACATCATTAGCACGCTTAACATATAAGGTGCTCTCAGTTGGACTGTTCTCAATACCATGTGCAACCAGATAGGCATGTATCTTTTCATGCCAAGCACATGGTGCTTGCTTTAAACCATATAATGCCTTCTTTAACATGCACACCTAGTTTTCATGCCCTTTCTGCACAAAGTCCTGGGGCTGAAAAACATACACTTCTTCATGCAAGTCACCATTCAGAAATGTTGTTTTAATGTCCAACTAATGTACATTCCAACCATGATGAGCTGCAAGTGCACAAAGGCTACAAACAGTAGTCATTTGACATGTAGGTGGAAAGGGATAATCAAAATCAATGCCTCTTTCTTGTGCATCACCATTTGTAACAAGCCTAGCCTTATACCTATCAACTGTTCCATCAGGTTTACACTTCAACTTGTACCCCCATTTAGTGCCAATGGCCTCCTTGCTAGGAGTCAAGTCACATAAAGACGAGATACCATTCTTCATTATAGCATCATATTTAGATTGGATAACAACCATGCAATTTTGAGAATTCAGTGCTTCATCGAAACAGGCTCATTTGCATCATAGAGACTAGACGCATCCATAGCATAGCAATATGATGCAAAAGAGGCACTATGAGAGCCTGAACGAGTACAATATGACAGAGGTGCATCTAATTTGTTGTCACACAAAGTCTGCACCATCCATTTTGACATAGTTTTTTTGCCTCTTCAATATCAACGCTCTCATCAACAAGTGCATCTTGTGAATCTACATTAGAAATGGAATGATCTGCATCATCACATGAAAACTGCAAAGGTTGACAAGTTGCCTCATTAGGACCAACACTAGACTGTCCACCTGTAAAAGATATGGAGCTAATAGATGTCTCCTTCATACATGAAAGTAAAGGTCGAATAGCATCTTCCACAAAAAAAACATCACGGCTAACCAAAATGCATTTAGTCTATGGATGATATAGACGATAGCCTTTGTTGTTAGAACTGTACCCAACAAAAATATATTTTAATGCTTTATCATCCAATTTCATGTGATGTTGTTCACGCATCTCCATGAGTGACCCATTCTTTTGTTCAACAACTCCATTTTGTTGAGGTGTATTCGGCATTGTACACTGATGTTTCGTCCCACATTCAGCCAGAAATGCATTAAAGTCAGAAGATATATATTCTCCCCCTCGATCAAAATGAAGGGTGCCCATTTTACATGCAGACAGATTTTCAGCCAACACAAAAAAGTGTTTGAGGCACATAAACACTTCGGACTTTGCTTTCAGTGGACATACCCATGCATGCCTGGAAAAATCATCAATGAAAGTCATGAAGTAAAGATAATTTCCAAAAGAGGGTGTCTGCATAGGACCACAAACATCACTCTGAACAAGTTGCAATTTTTGACTAGCTCGAACTAAACCATCTTTTGGAAAGGAGGAATGTTGCATGTTGCCCAAAATACAGCCTTCACAGACATGTTTCCCAAGTGCCTCAAGTTTGGGCAAAGAGGACACTATTTCAGATTTTTGCAGGCGTAGCAAACTAGTAAAATTCAAATGACCAAAGCATGCATGCCAAAGCTTTGCATCTGACATAGCGTGAGAATCATGTACTGCACATGCTGAATCATTCATAGATTTTTCATATTCTATGAGCTTATACAGCCCACGACATAAAATGTATGTTTGGTTTCCCCACTATCAAAATACCAAACATCTACTACAGACATACACTCCTCATCAGAAGATGGGTCAAAACTGCAAATAGTAGTAAATGCCCATTCTTCATTCTGCACAAGGTTAGGAGACTCTGTTTTTGGTGTAGAGGCCTCTCCAAAAACCATTCCTACCTCTTTCTTCTTTGCCTCTTTAGCACACAGTTTTGGACAGCTCTTAATGGCATGATCATTTGCTTTACAGTATTTGCAAAACAATTTCTGCTTTTTTGATTTCTTTTCATCTTTGTCTTCCTTCTTTGAATGTGCAGCATTTGCAAATTTCTCCTTACTAGTAGATGAGCTCCATTTACCTTTGCCCTTCTGACTAGCTAGGAAAGCTTGATCTGCAACATGCATAATAGTTCTGTTTTGCCTAGAGTGGACTTCCTGTAGCAGAACAGAAACTAACTCTTCAAATGTTAAGACATTTGGATAGCCTTTCATCATTAAACGAAGAGTAGAAGCAAAACTCTGATATGACTCAGGAAGACCATTCAAAATAGTCTACACAAGTGATATATCAAGAAGGACTTCATCAGCAAAAATCAACTATTCCTTCAAATCCTTGATCTTTGTTAGAAAACTATCCATAGACTCACCTTCATGCATATGCTCACTCTCCAACTCTTTTAGGAGGTTATAAGCAACACGAGCCTCATTCCTAGCCTGGTACAATGTGGTAAGTATATCCCAAGCATCCTTAAAACTGTTCTGCAAGAGCGAATGTGAGGAATAATGGCACGTTTGACAGACAACACTATCAATGCATGTGCTTGAGCAACTTTGCAATACCAAAGAATTATTTCTATAGTAGGTGCAACAGGAACCGCAACACGAACACAAATCTACAAAATATCACCATCTTCGACACCATCAACATCAGCTTGAGTACCTGTATTTGCAGGTGTAATAGGAAGTTTTCCACCACCCTTCACAATATTCCACATTCCTTTTGTGAACAATGCACAACGCATCATATAAGCCCATGATGGATAATTGGTGCCATCCAACTTATCCTCAACAACCAACATACGGGATACATCATTACTTTCAGCCATGGCCATTGACTAAAATACCTTGATGCAAAAAAATGAGTGTATCTAAAAAATTTGAACAGAACTACCCAAACGATTTCTGTTATACCTATAGCAGACTTTGATGCTTATACTAGGGAATCGAAACCTCTATATAAATCTTTGGCACAAAAAGACAAAATACCATGCACAAACACTATGATAATGCATTCAGAGGCCGAAACGAGCTCAAATTGTGATTTCAGCACCACATAGCAAAGCTTTTTTATCTCTGAAACACACTGAGTATGCTCACCAAATTTCGTGCGATTTTGAGACTATGACCGGAGAGGTGTTGATGACAGCCTAGATGAAGCGAGGACCTGATCTGATACCAATTGTTGGAGTTCGAGGTCTACGAAAGCACATGAACAACACAAGGAATTAGAAGAAGCTTGGAGCACAACACACAATACTAAGTGTACTACCACTAGAATGTACAAAGATAAGTTACCCATTAGGGCTATAGGCGTATATACAAGCCGGGGTAAAAAACCCTCCTAAAGAGGTAGAAAAGTGCCCCAGCAGTCCTAGTGTGTTCACACACATCACTACCTAAATATATCAACACATATTGCCATTCGATGTGCAAAAGAACTACACATAGAAAACCACTTTGTAGCCAAGGTTGACAAGTTGATCAACTAACATCAAACCATGTAATAAGTGAAACACATGCTGTACATTATGCATAGTAAATTTTGAACCATCAATGAACTACACAACCACATCTCCAATCCCAACAACATCACATTGTTAAGAATCACCAAGTCTCACATTACCAAGAGACTTCCCTGCATTAGAGAACCATTCTTTATGTGATGTTACATGGAAAGAAGCACTTGAATATAGGAACCACATGAAAGAAAGAGAATCAATCATTAGAGCCTCACTAAGCACAGTACTATCAAGTCTGAATGCATAAGCATAATCAGAAATAGCATTAGTTTTTTCTATTTTCACAGGCGAAGTAGATGGTGGAAATAACTTTTTGAAATTCCCATCAAAATGTTTCCTACTAACTTTAGCATTCTTTAATGCATATAAGTCTTTATTCATATGTCCTTTCTTTTCCTATTACAATAGTGGCACTCGGTATCCCACTTCCTTTGTTAGTTTCTACTCTTATTCCAGTGACCATTCGTTTCCTTGTTCTTGCTCCTACCACATTGCTAATTCTTTCCTTTGTAAGAATCACAAAAGTGCCAACCATAGACTTTCTACAGATATCTTCACTCAAGAGCACTCCAGATATGTCAGCATAGACCACTTTACCACTAGGTGCACTATTGCTAATAACTATGAAACATGTATCCCATGATGGCAAGGTGCATAACAACAAGATTGCTTTTATTTCAGTATCCATCTCATTTTTTTAAATCTTGCACCTAAGAAAATATAGAATCAAACTCATTTAGATGAACAACAACACTATCTCTGTGCTTCATATGAAGGTCATATAACTTTCTAATTAGAAATACTTTATTTGATGCCATTTCTTCTTCATACGTGTCACATAATTTCTTCCAAACCTCATGTGCACTTTTAGAGTCCAACATTATAAGTAAAAATTTTCTTCCAAGTGCAATGGAATGGTAACTAGCCATTTCATCCAACTCATCCCAATCATCATCATCGATGTCAGCATAATTCTTTGAGATTCCATTTACTAACTTCCACTTCCTCTTATGAATCAACATGTCTTTAATCTGAATCTTCCGTAGAGCAAAGTTTGTGCCATCAAAATTCCAAATCTCAAAAGTATCTTTGCATTGCAAATTATAGCTCCTCTTGGGAACACTAGCACTAGACTTTGATCTACCAGATGTGCCTCTCACTTGTAATGACATGATAATAAAGAAATACCTAGAATGATAATGGACCTAGAATAGTCTAAACACCACTAAGTCTCAAAAAATGGCTAGGGTTTTTGTTGAGAACTTATGCCGGTTATATAGTCTTCCATTAGACATTGTTTTAGATCGGGGTGGGAAGTTTATTAGCCAATTTTGGAGAGTGGTATTTAAAAGGTTGGATACTAAACTTAGCATGTGCAGGACTGAGCATCCACTGATGGATGAGGAAGAAGAGAGGGTTAATCAAATCCTAAATGATACACTTCATTCATGCATATGTAAATGAAAGGCCAAAAATTTGGGAAAAGTACTTACCTATAGTAGAGTTTTCGTATAATAGTTCCAAGCACTCTCCCATCGGGCATAGTCCATTTATGCTTATGTATGGATTCAAGCTAAGAGCTCTTATGTGGTAGGATTGCAACATGAGAAATTACAATCTGCAAAGGACTTCTTGCAAGAGATGAAGGATATGCTTAGGCTTGCTAAGGGCAAAATTATGAGAGCTCACTATAGGACTAGAGCCTATGTGTGAAAAGGTAGGAATTACCTCTTATTTTGATATGGTACATGAGTGCCATGTGGATGGATGCATGGATAGAGAGGGTTTGTGGAAATATTAGGAGTGATCATGCAATTGGGTGGTTAGGAGGTGGCATATCTCTCATTTTTGGTTGGTTACGAGTTGGCATATCTCTTATTTTTGTTGTCGGTAGAGTCTTTGTGACCTCTATCAAAAGTTAGGGAGAATCACTAAGGAAAGTCTATCATAAAGTTTGAGATGCTTTTTTTTTCTATGTAGTTCAATGAACTCTCTAGGAATTCCTTGAAGATGACATATAAAATTATAACATTTTTTCCATTTTTAAAAATATTTTCCAATGACTCATTATGTTTGGGTGTGGGCCTATGAATAAGTGGCTTTTAACCTGTAAAGATATTGAATCTTCTACATTTACCTAAGTTGGATGATTTGAAGGGCTTTATAGTTATGCAAAAAAAAACATGAGGAAGGGGATGATAATAGTGATACTATGTTAGTATTCATCTGCTACATCAAAGCATTTGCAAATCACTTTGCTATCGCTTCTTGATATCAAATTATGAGCCTTGACATTTGTATTGAACTAAGATGTTTTCTCATTCCTTAGAGCAACTTTTACCATCCTCATCAACTTTAGAATACATTTGGCTTATTTGTTATCTTGAATCCCAAATTTCCCCTTTGCTTGGATGAGTTGTTGAACTCCTCATTCATGCTCCAAAGAACCTCATGTATGAATGTATAAATTCTACATAGATAGTCTCGTATGAATGGTTGTATGAACTCATGCACATTGTTTGTATTCATCCTCTCCTAAATCAAGAACAACATCTCTTTTTGATGTTCTAGTGCTTCTAGGACTTTGAACATCTTATGCAACACCATTTTTCTTGGGATCTCTCTTTTTGGTAGAGTTGTATCTTAGTTGGGAGCTCAACTTAAGATCAATTTGTAGGGATTGGAATCCCATTGGATTAAGCGCAGAAGTGGTCGAAGGGTACCTAAGAGGGTGAATGTTTGTGCTGTTACCAATCAATTCAGAAGAAGCCTAGAGAGATAGATGAATTACAAAGGGTCTCAACATGGTTTGAAAACCAAGAAGTGGTAATCAAAAGGAAAGAAAACGGTAGTTGATGTGAAGAGATGAAAAAAATTGTGTAAGAGCAAGCTTCGCATCATTGTAGTGATAATCCAGTATGTTGAGAAACACAAGAGTTTATATTATCTACACATGAAAACGTTAATGTTGAAAAACACTGGAGTTCATATTTCCTACTCATGATCAGTTAATAGTGTAACGTAAATGGTAAAATGTAATAATAAGGATAGATATACAATACCGTTAACGATACAAGCTTTTTTCGGAAAATGATCCCTAAAATATAGTAAAAGAATTAATAAGAAGAAAGCTTAAAGAACATAGAACATTATGATGAAATGCAAATCTTCATGCTCACTCTGTTGTAATCTTGTCACTCTATTGTAATCTTCTCAATCTTCATATTGTAATCTCCTCACTCTATTGTAATCTTCTCTCCTTAATGTACTATATTTTCTTGTTCTCGATGTCAAACTCAAAATCATCTCCACTAAAGTTTTCATCAGTTGTATATTGGGAGAATTGGAAGGTGAAAAAATAAGTTTGATTTATTTGTATATAATGAGATATGTTTACCTTTCCATTTCTCGCGATAGACATTCGAATATTCTGTTCTTTTCAATTTCTCTTATTTGTATTCATTAACACCTGGACACCTTTTTTTTGAGAAGTTCGATCTTGCATTCTACTCTTTATGATAGCTTGAATTATTTGGATGCACAACAGTGAAGGGAAGCACCCATGGAACCCCCCAATCCCACACAAGCATTAACTGTTGTATGCCTACACCTACGAGGAAAGACAAAGGCAGAAAGCTCTTGCATGGTAGAAACTAAGAAGAGGCATAAGGCTACACGAGGTTTGAACTGGAGTCAAGTGTGTTCCAACAAGCATAGCCCTTGTTGTGCACATCCGGTTGTTCTAGTGGTTGAGTCTTTGGTCTTTTGAGGCAGAGGTCCAGAGTTCAATCCCCACATTGGACATGTAATGGCTTTGGCTAGTCTAAACGAGTTGAACCAGTTGAAACCAGTTGTAATGTTGTCTAACCCCTGCTTTGTGAGATGCGGGGGGTCCCACTGGTACTATGCCCATTCACCTGTAGAGTTGTTCTTTCAAAGTTAAAGCTCGGGAGAGTAGGCGCTTGGCGAACTCCATTTCAAAACAAAAAAAAGAATGGCCATGACCACTGCCAACATTGTCCATTGAGAGTGCCTACTTGTGTTCTCCATCTGCGTGGTAACTATTTTACTGCAAATTTCTTCCATATGGAAAATATTTATTCTTCAATAATAGCTTAATATATATTTAAAGGAGGCAAAGTACAAGAAAATGACGAAAAGATACACAGAAGTTTGAGAACCTGTCATCCCCTACACACGGAAGCATTTTCCTTTTAGCTTATCTCCTTAAATGTTTTAGCTTATCTCCTTGAATTATGAGGATCATTGATGCCTTAACGAGGGCACTCTTTTAGTTCTTGATTAACAACAAATCTCAATGGAAAAATTCTCGGATAGCTTCTCTTCCAAATCCTCCACAGCTTCTCTTCTCTTCCATATCCTCCACAGTTTCTCTTGATGGCATTTGATGGCATTTGAGAGGGCTGCACAACAGTCCATATTCTCACCCAGGATAGATTGCAACCAGAATGTTTATGTATAAATAATATGGATCTAAGGAAATCTTTAGGCACTCACTAATTTTGTGCGTTTTGTAATCCACCGTATCATAGTTCACAAGCTCCCACAAACCTGTGTTTATGTTGAGAATGCACATGGTAATGAGCATTTGTTGGTGCAGGTATGCCTGTTTAAGGGCTCCACAGAAAATCATGGGCACAACTCTTTTCCAAAATGAAATCACCACCCCAATCCAACGTATGATCTACACTCCAAACAAAGTGTCACATGGTATAAGCATTCAGTTCTCCATCAGAGTCGGTGGTATAACTGTATGACAGTATTTTATGCCATTGAATGATATCAGAGAGTTTGGTGCTCTCACAATCAACTGCCTATCTACATGGGTCTTCGACGTTTTGGTGCTTTCAACTTATCAAGTGCACATACAATGTGTGGCATTTCTTGGGATGTAGATAAAGTGTTCTGTCTGCATGCTTTTTTCTTTTCTGTTTTACTTGATTGAATGAAAACATCTCAGACTACTTATGTATGTGCTGAACCTACTGTTGTTTCAACTGTGCAAACTACATATGTTGTATACTTTTGTAGATCCATGCAGTTGTCTCTCGAAGTTTCTCGAAACAATTTAAAGAAATATAATTGCAAAGTGTCTACAACCTTCGAACAGGCACATTTTAACATATGCGTCACATGAAATGAACTGGCAACAGTACAGCAAGAAGTGTGGTTATGAACTCTGTGTGAGGCTAATAAGTTTACATCACCTTCTCAAACCCTTAAATTTGCCAATAAACTAAGGATCAGCTCAAGAGCTGCAATCAAATCATCTCCCCACATTATGGCTTCAAAAATATTTGCTTGGGACTCAGGTATGATGTTGTCCACTGGCATATCTGGAGAATCAGCTCAAAAGCTGCAGTCAAATCATCTCCCCAAATTAGTTGGCTTCAAAAATATTTGCTTTAGCCTCAGGTATGATGTAGCCCACTGGCATATCTAGAGAGGGGTAACCTTCAAGTGTATCAAGAAACCAGAGATAGTTGTGTTCTATGATTGCTGCGAAAACACCTTGTATAGACGTCATTCAGCCCAACGATAGGTCTCATTTGTATCATGTGCATCAAGAACTGATTATGACTATGTATTAAATGATAATATACTCCAAATCTAACTATAAATATAACAAGAAATACTCACAACCCATGATTGCCACAGAGAGCATGTGATGGGTAAGGTATAAGGCATGAGGAGCTTTAGGTATGATGAGGATCTCCAAAGAAGCACCCCATGAACCTACATGAGAAAGGCTACTGCTGCTACTCCGAGCATGATCTCATTCAAGTGTGTGCAAGGAGCAATTCCTTGCTCACAACTTGTTAGAACCTTACCTTCTAGTAAGTGAAGTGTCGGATCTTGGCTACGTTTAACCTTACCAGATTTTTCATGTTGTACTCTTTCAGCTATTAGCTGATGCTGTACATTTCTTTTCTTGTTTCTCATGATGATCATAACCATTCTTCAGATCTTTAACTAATTTGTACTTAATTTAGCTGCTCGTATGCACATGCACTATGACAGCTCACACCATTCACAACTAATATGATCCGATGTAATATACAGGCGTCCGAGTCATTTCGGCAGATAAACACTGTCTACAGAGCAAAAGAGTGCAAAAACGAGATGCTACAAACCAAAGAATATGGAAAACTACATACCAAGTATCAAAACAACTCGTACCCCTTTTTACTGCAATACCTATTCCCAAATTTGCTCTTTGCTTGGATGAGTTGCTAAACTCCTCATTCATGCTCCAAAGAACCTCATGTATGAATGTACAAATGCTTGCGCACATAGTCTCGTATGAATGGTTGTATGAACTCGTACACAGTGTTTGTATTCATCCTCTCCTAAATCAAGAACAACGTCTCTTTTTGATGTTCTTGTGCTTCTAGAACTTAGAACATCTTATGCAACACCATTTTCCTTGCGATCTCTCTTTTTGCATATCCATTCATGGTTGCAGTGATTCTACTTTTACAAACGACAGAGAAGAATGCACAATATACGACACACATTTCCGTGACACGTCCTTACCTAAGTTCATTTATGTCTGCCTAAGTAGACTACTTATTCATAGAAATGACTCGCAACGTTTACCTCGCTTGTATAAATTGGATCCACAATGCTCAGATCAAAAGTAGAGAAAACTGCAAATGGCATAATTATAATAGTTTCCATATCAATTTCTCCAAAACACGAACAGATAAAACAAATGATCCGCTTAAAAAGGTGTATAGTTTCATCCGAGTCAATGGTACACCTGAGTTACAAAGGGAATCGTCGCTCTTCAACATTACAAAGTCATGGTAAATTCACTGTGTGAAACTCAGATTTGCACCGTAAAGCCTTCAATACTGATAGTTCCTTAGACAGATGGCTTCTTGACAAGGAAGCCAGCACATTGCACCTGACGAAGAGCAGAAAATCCCAACACTCTGACAAATGAGTCAGGGTGCGCTTTGGCACACTCCGCGATTTCACGGAGCACCGCAGCAGCATCAGTGCAGCCGAACATGGGCAGCTTCCACATGATCCAGTATCTACCATCGTAGTATCCACTGCCGGAGAAGTTGGTCCTGTGGACTGATCCAACCTGTAGAGCAAAAGACAAGAGTCAGAAGAAGTTACGACATTCGATCACGCCAAAATGTCCCATAAAACCACAATTCACAAAATTCCCAATCAATCAGATCAGAACATTGAACACGAAAAATTAAGATGTATGTATCGCCCGTGTTTCGTCCTTGCATTATTTGCAATTAATCCAAGGGGACCCAGCTTCACCGTTATGCATTCACATGACAGAATGCTTCACAAATCCTTACCCTGTCGAATTCGATGCAAGGGTTCCACCCATTTCTGATGATGTAGTCCACCTGCTTCGCTATCTGCTCATCGGTAAGTGGAGGCAAGTATGAGAGCGTCTCGTATTTTAAGTTGTTGTATGGGTCCACGACCTGGATGGCACACCAGAAAATTCATGACGTTTCAATACCAGACAAGATCTACAGACAAGAATCAAAATCAACTGGCACACAGGCGCAAGTATACTGACCAACATGGCGTTAATACGGCTGCCGTTGTTGATTGAAAGGGGGTTAACGGACTTAGGTGCGAAAAAGGAGGCAGACTTGGAAAGTCCACTGAATGCCCTGTTGGGAGTGGAAGTCGAGACTTCAACTGGCGCACTGACAGCCAAAGAAGCGGAGATGGATGCCATGGTACCTGTTCCGAAACCTCGAGGGAAGGCAATGCAGCGCAACTCAGTAGCGTGGATGCAGGTGATGAGGGTGAGAGGAGAAGCGAAGCTGTGTATAAATGAAGGAGCCCTCTAGAGGATAGACCTTCGCCTTGAAAGCGGATGATGGAAATGTGTGATCAGGAAAGCTGGATGTGTACAATGCGGAACAAGTGGCAACGAACGTAGGTCACCTGATCCAAGTTAAGATCACAAAGCCTACACCATTGATGTGGATGATCGAAATATGTGATCAGTGCGTACATAGTGAACGAATGCCGCTAATAGTTATGAACACGATGCATAAGCTAAAGGCGATTCTCCAAGGATGCCTCTTGGACAGAAGATGTGCATTCTAGGATCTGCAACTGCATCGATTAAAGAATCCTGTTTGGTGCCTGAGGAATGTATTCTGGGACAGAATTAAAACATAGGAGAGCACAGCAATGGCAAAAAGCCTGGAATAAAGCGTCGTGTCGTCGGGAGTCGGCACTGAAGACCGAAACCGATTGAAGACTTACCTTGACCGATCATGATAACTGCGAAGCCCAAACAGAAGTGTCTAAAGCTGCGGATTTCGATGAGCTGAGTTTTTCTCAGACTTTGACCTCCGAAAGCTCGAAGGAAAAGGCCCCAACGTGGTCTCTCTAGGCGTCCTGTGACTCCTAAAAATTTTTACATGGGCTTCATAATGATGCTCATATATAAAGTCTAAGCGTCATAAGAAGCCTGAAGCGTCAAAAAAGACTAATAGTCATATAAAGGTATACATTTATTTTAATTAGTGAGTAGTAATACATTTATATTAGTGAGTAGTAAATTATGTCCCTTGAAATTTGGATTCTCGAATCTCATCTTTTGAGTTTTTAATTTAAATTTATTTTTTTCACAAATGCCAAGTGTCCACAAATGATTGGATTCTTTTTAGTATCGTTGTCTTTATGAGTTAAGGAACTTAAGGAGGTAAAAGTTTTGAAGTTTGCGTTCGTATTCTAAAATCCTGTGCTCAAATGGTTTCAGGCTTGAGCTTATGTGCCACTACAACTGTGTTTGAAGCTACCACTACAACTGTGTCTGATGAGTCCCATATGGAAACACTTGTGCGCAAGATGAGTCCCATATGGAGTCACTTGTGCAATCTGCAGTGAGTAGTGAGCAATCGAAATCAAGATGTCACTATAACTGTGTTTGAAGCTGCCACCGCAACTGTGTTCGAGGCTCCAGCTTATGCGCAAGATGTAACAATAGATGGGTCACTTACGCAATGTACAGTGAGTAGTGAACAACCGGAATCAAGATCGTCCATTGTCCACTGTATATTCCAGACTACCGTTTGTAAAATGGGGCTCCTGGTTTCAAATTTCAATATGTTTGCAGTTGCCCATCTTAATCTCGAGTCTTCCATTCAAATGTGATGATAAGAACCGAGTCTCAAGGACTAAGGCATGCTCATCTGCACTCATATAATGTATTATATAATATGTTGTGGATTCTAACATGGTTCTGTGATTGTAAAATTGACATTAGAAATATAAGTTTGATATTGAATTATTCGACATAGGAAACATAGCCATGTTTCAGTTGGTTAGCCATGTCCTCTTAGTTTTCTAATATGATTTTGCATTAGTTGTACCTGCACCGCAGTCTATTTGGTAGATACCTGCTATCATGGAACTTATGCGTTTGTGGATGGAAGCCTAGATTTCTAATAAGAACCATGTACTTGAAATCTTGCATGATTGGATGGAAACCATCCAAATATGTACTCTGCTACTCAACCAAGATTGCTCAAACACTCATGAGCCACAATCCACATGGGAATAAGAACTCCCACAAAGATCTCTGTTAAATGCACATGGTAAATATTAATAAAAGTTGAGGGAGTTAGGTTGGCTTTGTAGAGTGTGTATGCCATAATTTTTACATTAGAATGCTAGCCGTTAATGGAACATGTATATAGGAGTGCTTGCTTTCTCAGTCCATTATACAATTAATCTAAAATCGAAACCATGCTCTCCCGATTCAAGGTTCAAGGAGGAAAGGACCATCTTGTCCTATATGCACGCATGTTTGTATCTATTTATGCATACATGTATGTATGTAATAATGTATCAATGCGTGCATCTATTTCTTTATGTATGTACATATGTAAGAAAAGCTGAAGCCCAAATGTTAGTAAAAGGCTTCATGAGAAGCTCAACTCTAGACGCCCAGGCTTCATGGGCATTTTTGTGAAGCCCAAGCTTGGGCATCAAATTTAATCTCTTAAAAGGCCTCAATGCCCATGTCGGAAAAGCATCTCTTCAGGGTTGAATTTGATTTCATCACGTGCAAGTTCGGCAGCTTCGGAGGTTGAGGGGGTTTCTTAAAACCAAACTTTGCATGGAGTGCTTAGATGCAAGTCAAATTTCTCTGATGATGGGAGACTATCCGCTCTGCACAAGGTAGTGTTGGCCACTTTGCTCCCTTGAGTAGAAGCTTGGTAGCAGCCACCGGATTCAAGACCTTACGAGATAGGGAAGCCACTGAAGGGAGTCAAAACAAAGCGAGAGACAAGCAAGATTAAGCAAGCAAAGCAGTCAATGCAGATTAGGTAAGTAGGTCACATAAATTTTTGTGAAGAAATACTTCCCAAACAATGATTTTAGTCACTTCACACCATTGTAAATACCATTTTCCATTATTGCTACTCCATTTTGTGCAAGCCAACGATTCCTTGAGCTTGAGGAGTATTAGAAGTATCTATGTACCAATTTTCATAATTTGTAGAGCTCGTTCGAGCCTCCAAAATAGCCTAGGAACCTAATTTTTAACTACGCCAGAGTCTAGGTCTCGACAAGGCCAAAACCTAGCCAAAAACTATGAAAAGAGCTAGAGAGCTCATTTCTTAGGTTAGCTTGTTAGAGTTTTGGGCTATTGCAAGACTTTTTAAATAATAGAAAGAACTCCATTGTTCCACTCTTTGTCTTGCCTTGTGTGTGTGTGTATGTGCGTGCATGCTTATGTGCTTCTCACTCACACACTTGTGCCATCACTTGCTCATAGTCTTCATACTAGTCCTCACATCTCCATGGATTGACAATTATGAGGTGTATCTCCTCACGTTGATACTTGGCATTGTGCTAGAGTGACACCAAATTTGGTGTCGTTTCCGGGGAGAGAGCTTTGAGGACAAGCGTGTGATGGTAAGATGTAGAGTTGTGATGTTGGAGTCGTAGGTAATTTCTTTATTTTTCTTTATTTTATCTTTCTTAATTCATCACTATCACCACCATCATCATCCTTACCACCTCTCACATCCATCTTCACCTTCGCTAAATTTTCAGTTTTTTGGTCATATCACCTTCCCCAGCTCATTTCACTTATGAGAGAGAGCAAGCAAGAGCTATTGTGCATTCTGTTTTTGTGTGTTTTGGAGCATTCCTTGTAGGTTTCGGTTGTATCATCATCTCTAGTAACTTGCGCAGGTATGGAAAAGCTTAGCACAGGTCCTTGGGCGTTGACTGTCACGAGGAAGGAGATAAGGAAGAGAGCTCACACACACACTCTCACTCTCAAGGAGAAGCACACACACAAATTGAGATAGGGAAGAATGATCTTCTTCTTCTTCTTCTTCTATTACATAAAAGGAATGTACAAGAATGACCTAAAAACAAGAATACAACTAGTGCAATATATAAAGACCAGTACATAAGGAAAAACCTAATGTCCGTGAATGAGTGAGCTGGCAAGAAACAAATGTGCCATCACTCTCGGTAGATAAATCTAATAAAGCTCAATGAAGTATCCCTGACATATACTGACGTGACCACTATACATGTTAGAGAAATGAAAAACTGGTACGTGTCATCCTGGATCATCACATGTTGAGCTTGATATCTCAACACTCCCCCTCAAGCTCAACGCCATATCCTGTAATCCAAGAATCTTCCGAAACTTCTTCAACTTCTCAGCTCTAAGTGCTTTGGTGAAAATATCAGCAACCTGCTCATCTGTTTTCACATAAACAAGATCAATATCACCTGCTAATACCTTCTCTCCGATGAAGTGATAATGTACCTCGATATGCTTTGTTCTAGCATGGAAAACAGGGTTCCGTGCTAACTGTATGCTACTAAGATTATCACAATAGATAGTGATAGGCTTTTGCACTTCCACATCTAAATCTGCAAGTAACATCTCCAGCCATGATGCCTCACATGCTGCCATTGCAGCACCTCTATACTCAGCCTCTGTACTCGACAAAGCAACAGTGGGTTGCTTCTTACTGCTCCATTTAATAGTTGCACCTCCAAGTGAGAAAAGAAAGCCACTAGTAGATCTTCTATCTGGAGTACTACCAGCCCAATCTGCATCGGTGTATCCATGAACCTGCAAGTCTACACCAGCTTCATAAAACAATGCATAATCCAAAGTAGCACTCACATAACGTAGAGTGCGTCTCAGAGCATCCAAATGTGGCTTCCTGGGAACCTGCATAAACTGACTTTTAAGTCCAACAGTGTAGCTTAAATCAGGCCTTGTAATTGTAAGATATATAAGACTTCCCACAATTTTCCTGTACATAGTAGCATTTTCCAATGCTTCACCTGATGTAGTATCCAATTTCAAATTCTGATCTAAAGGCATAGAAATTGGCTTACAATCAGCCATACCGTACTTTTGCAGCATATTCAAGGCATATTGCCTTTGCGACATCCATATACCTATTTCTGTATGTATAAACTCAATGTCCAAGAAATAGCGCAGCACACCAAGATCTTTCATGTCGAATTCTTGCATAAGAAGTTTCTTTACCTCTTTGATGCTTTCTTCATTATCACCACCTACAATCAGGTCATCAACGTAAATAGACACAATAGTGATGCCATCATCAGCCTTCCTTGCATATAGTGAGTGATCTGCATCACACATAGAAAACCCAATGCTGGTTAAGTAATCAGCAATCCTTGCATGCCATGCACGCGGAGCCTGTGTCAACCCATACAAAGCCTTTTGCAACCTGCAAACATATTCTGGATGCTTTGAATCTTCATATCCTTGTGGCTGGTCCATATATACTTCTTCCTGTAACTCACCATGTAGGAAAGCATTCTTCACATCCATCTGATGCAAAGTCCATCCTTTTGCTGTAGCTAATGCAACAAGTGTCTTAACAATAGACATTTTAGCTACAGGGCTGAATGTTTCCTCATAATCAATGCCATATGTCTGTGCATATCCTTTAGCTACCAATCGTGCTTTATACCTGCTTATGCTACCATCAGCATTATGCTTTACCTTGTAAACCCATTTACAACCTATGGGTTTCTTTCCTTGCGGCAATGGAACCAGATTCCATGTATCATTTCAATAAAGTGCAGCCATCTCCTCATCCATAGCTTTTTCCCAATCTGCATTACCAATTGCATCTTCAAAACAAGAAGGTTCAGCATCTTGTATTACCTTTGTCATGTAGGCACGATGGCGAGCCATGTAACTATCATATGTCAATCGTTGCACTGAATTACGCATCCTCCCAGATCTTCTTGGTCCTGGGTCACTTCTCCTTGTATCATCTGCATGTGCCCTTCTTACTCCTGGAGTCTTCACAGAGGGCAATCCAAGTTCCTCATCAAGACTCTTTTCTGAACCGCTTGAATCTCCATCAACGTCTTCAAAACCTGCACATGTTTTATGACCAACAGAAAGCTTTTCTTTACCTTTCTTGTATGTACTTGATGAATTTGGTGGACTGAAATTCCCACATAATCTTCCACTCCATGGATTTGAGTTGGAACTATTGCTTGATGATGCATCCAGTCCACTCAAAACCTGAGATTCTGCACTTGATTTTTCAGCATTTTCTTTGTCATTTGGTTCAAGACTCAGTCCTTCTTTGGCATCTACATAGAAGCTTGACATTTCATCAAATACCACATCTTTGCTCACCTTTACCTGTCGTGTGAGTGGGTTATAACATTTATATCCCTGTTGCTCAAGGGAGTATCCAATGAAGACACACTTTTGTGCTTTTGGATCAAGCTTTGTCCTCAATTCATCTGGGACATGTACATATGCAATACAACCAAAAACTTTCAGATGTGATAAGTTTGGCTTTTTACCTGTAAACTTCTCTTCATGTGTAACTTGATGTACAGCAGCAGTCGAAGTTCTGTTCATGATGTATACAACAGTATGCACAGCTTCTGCCCAATAACAATGAGGCATATTCTTCTCAACCATTAAGGCTCTTGCTATTTCTGCAATATGTCTATTTTTTCGTTCAGCAACACCATTCTGTTGTGGTGTGTACCTGCATGAAAACTGACGCCGAATTCCATGATTTTTTAGAAAACTGTTGAACTCATTTGACATGTATTCACCTCCTCCATCAGATCTTAATGTCTGAATGTACTTCCCTGTCTGCTTTCCCACCATAACTTTAAAATTCTGGAAGTGAGTAAACACCTCGCTCTTTTCTTTCATGAAATATACCCATACTTTGCGTGTATGGTCATCAATGAAAGTAACATAAAACCTGCAACCACCCATAGATGTGGTCTTTGCTAGACCCCAAACATCTGTATGTAATACTTCTAGTACATTCTCACTAACATGCTTGTCATGTGGAAATGATGCTCTTGACTGTTTTTCAAATTGACATGCTGCACATACCTTTTGCATTTTCTGCAACTTTGAAATTTGGTAGTCCATGGACAATCTCCTTTGACTGCATCAGTTCCACCCTTTGCAAGTTTGCATGTCCAATCCGTTTGTGCCATATCTCTATATCTGCAATAACTCTTGCACCTTTTGCAAACATGGCTGCATTCATTTCAGGAATCTTCACATTTAAGGTGAACATCCTACCCACTTTGTTTCCTTTGGCAACCAATCGTCCATCCTGTTTGTACTCTTCTACATATAATCCATCAACATAGAACCTGACTTGTAATCCTTGGTCAACCATTTGTCCAACAGAAACCAGATTCTTTGTTATATTTGGAACATGCAGCACATCAGCGAGATGTTTTACCTTTCCGTCCTCCATAGACAATGCTATGTTTCCTATATGCTCAATAGGATGCGATGTATCATCACCTGTTTCAACATATCCAGGAACTAGCATTTTCTGCAAACTACTAAACCATTCTGCATGACTGGTGATGTGATTTGAAGCACCTGAATCAACATACCAGACATTATCATTCGATTTTGAAACACCAGTAGACATCGTATTCATCATGTGATGTTGAACCATAAACAACTTCTCAGAATCATCTGCACTTGTGGATGCATAGTTGTTTTGCTGCCTTCTGTTATTTTGATTCTTCAACCTGCAATCACGTTCAAAGTGTCTAGGTTTACCACAATTCCAACATCCTTTACTATCATTACCTGAATCATTTCTTTGGAAATTTCTGCGACCTCTTTGACTCCCCTGCCTCCAAACTGTCCTCTTCCTCCTACATGATTCTGTTGTTGACCTTGGTCTTGGTTATTGTTTCCTCTTCCACTTCCAAAACCTCTACCTCTGCCTCTTCCTCTGCCAGAGTAGAATACCTGCTCAGAACTAGGCTTTCCTTGGGAGTTTGAATCCTCACCAAGATTCTTTTCTTCAATAATCAGCATAGATACCAAATCAGCAAAATTCAGAATATTTTCCCTGGTCTGTATAGAAGTTCTGAACTGCTTATATGCAGCTCCTAAACCACGAAGGCACACTTCCACCTTATCATCATCATCTACATTCACGCCAATAGATGCAAGTGACTCACATATGCTTTTGATTTTTAGAGTGTAGTCACTTACCGACATGCTCTTTTTCTCCAATGTATGCAGCTCGTTCTTGAGTTGCAATTTCTGTGCCTTTGTATTGGTCTCGTACAAAGTAACCAAACTATTCCAAGCCTCTTTTGGATTCTTGGCATCCTGTATGTGTCCAGTCATGCTATCCTGGATGCTAATAGATAGCCAATACATTACCTTTCGTGCTCCTTGATTCCATTCCTCATATGCTCTTAACTGTTTTGCAGTCCGATTCCTTTCTGGTAACTGCGGAGCATTTTCATTCTCTCCTTCGATGTACTTCTAGTATCCTTTTCCCATCAAGAAATTCATCATTCTAAATCTCCAAGCATGGAAGTTGTTCTTGTACATCTTATCGCTCATAAGCTGACTCATTCCATCTGCGTTTGCAATTTCTGCAACAATTCACAACACCGCAACACACTACAAGCACCACTTTTGCTTGAACACTGTCGGACTATGACGTGACAGTTTGATCTCAGAAAAACACAGTTTTCGTGTATCAACAGTACACCGAATCGCTTGAAATTCTGGATTTGGAATATGTGAGTGTCGCCAAACACAATGCAAGTTATAGTTTCTGAAACTGACCTGGTTTTTCTATGGGCCCCACCTTGCAGGCTCGAAACGAAGGTCGAGATGGCTCCGAAACTTCGATCTGACGATTTTCGTAGCAAATGGAGGTCGTTTGTGAAATCGTGTTTTCTCCACGCCTTGCCGCGCAGTCTTCACCATCGCCTTCTGCATGAGCTCTCTACAACCACGCTGGATCTGATACCATGTCACGAGGAAGGAGATAAGGAAGAGAGCTCACACACACACTCTCACTATCAAGGAGAAGCACACACACAAATTGAGACAGGGAAGAATGATCTTCTTCTTCTTCTTCTATTACATAAAAGGAATGTACAAGAATGACCTAAAAACAAGAATACAACTAGTGCAATATATAAAGACCAGTACATAAGGAAAAACCTAATGTCCGTGAATGAGTGAGTTGGCAAGAAACAAATGTGCCATCACTCTCGGTAGATAAACCTAATAAAGCTCAATGAAGTATCCTTGACATATACCGGTGTGACCACTATACATGTCAGAGAAATGAAAAACTGGTACGTGTCATCCTGGATCATCACATGTTGAGCTTGATATCTCAACATTGACCTCTATCAATCATGATTGACAAAAAACTTAGTCTTTTGGTAAAACTAAGTGCACCACCATAGAGTAGAAGACCTACACATCAAAAATCCACAAAAAGTAAAAAAATTTGCATTTTCTCTCTCCATTGCGATTGATAGCATCAATCACGATTAATAGTGTCCATCACGATGGACTGCCTATCCATCCCGATTGCCAGACTCTGACAGACACATGTGTCCATCGTGATAGATAGTATCCATCGCGATGCACACCCCTATCCATTGCGACCGACACAAAACTTGCAATTGACACTCAAACACGACGAAATTCTTATCTATCGCGATGTATAGAGGCCTGATTGACACAAGAAATAAAAAAAATCCAAAAAAAATCAACCAATGGTGATTGAGAGCCCACAATGGACTGCCTATCCATTGCGATTGACGGGTGTCCATCGTGATAGATAGGTGTCCATCGCAATGGACACCTCTGCCCATCTCGACAGATAGAGAAATCACGATTGACACCCTGATTCAGTGAGAAACTTATCCATCATGACTCGTAGGCCACGATTGACACAAAATCATGCAAAAAACCTGAGAAATTCTATCCATTGCAATTGACCTTGTCCATCGCGATTGACGTGCTAATTCGGCTAATTTTTAAGGTTTTTAATTTTTCAAATTTTGTTCAATTTTGAGCATAAATTTCAAGCAATTGGAACATTTTGAGGCCCCCAAGCACATAATTCGAAAAATATTGTTTGCCTATTAGGTGCTCACATCTATGACGATGGCCTGAGAAGATTTGTTGTCTAGATTAAAAACCCGGATCAACCCATTGGACTAGAACATCCAATCATCAAATTCGAAAATGGTGCATACATAGATAAAGAAGGGAGCATGTACGTGGTCACCAACCAACCAGATAGGATAGACGAATTTGGCAATATGATCTCGGAGGCTGAAATCATTTGCATAGAACAAGGGAACTTAGGAAGAGAGCCAAAGACCCCTCAAGGAAAATCAGTCCTGACTAGAATAATCAATCTAGAGTGGGTTCCTCAAGACAATAAGAGCATATATTTGCTCCTAAACGGAGATACAAACAAGGCTTTTTGGAGGTATAAAGCTGACCAACCTAATGAAGTGGGAATGCTTACAATATATGAGTTCAAAGATCCTGATACCTTGGGCAAAGTGACCTACTTAGACAATACTTTAGAGAGGGTCTTTGTGGTCTCGTAGCATGGTAGGCATGCCTACACTTCTAATTCAATGGTGATATGCTTTTGATTTACCTAGGCCTAAAGAAGTCCACTTCTTAGGTTCAGGTTGAGTGCATGATCATAGATCCACTCTTGACCCAAGCTAAGAGGTTCTATGAGATCCTCATCTTGACACACTAGCACCTTCACTATTCCAAGAAGATCTTGAATGTAGATGGGAAGCTCTACCTCGCCCATGCAAGGGGTTTCCACACCTCCCAATCCTATGAGGTATGCTTCCATAGGATTGATAAGTAATTTCATCTCTTCACAGTAAGAAAGTCTAACTGCACTCATGGTTGTATCTAAGTCAACCAAGGCTCTTATAGTTCTTGCACTCTCTTCTTGTCTTACCTGTAGGTTCACAAAGGGATGTCGGTATATCATTCTATGGGAACATACTTTTGATGCTTCACACATGGCCATGTGGTAGCTTGGAGCATCATGAGTGTCGTACCTAGGCTGATCTCTACCCTCTCTTCTTAATTACATATGTTGAATGCATTCCAACGCTTCTGCCTGTGCTTCTTCTCGAATTCATGTTTCTTCTTCTTTACGTTCCTTTGTAGTATTGAGTCAGTTTAGCATTTCCACTATAAGGGGTTCTTGATATAGTTTAACTCTGCATCCACTCATGTAATTAGGTAGAATATCACCTTCTAGGGTGGAGCCTACACAACTCCTCAAGTCTATGAAGAATTATTTCGATAGTGTGAGAGACCCTTATGATCATGTGGCATAATTTAGGCAAGTATTGAGAGTTGAGCAAGTTGACGATCTATTCACACAATACAATACTTTTGTTCTAAAACTCAAGAACAATGCTCTTATGTGGTTTCAACCACTACACGAGAAACAAACACCTCAATAAATGGTTAGACTTGCAGGAAGAAGGTTCAAACAGTACCTAGAGAGATGCTTAGTGCTAGAGTTACCCACTCAAGCCAAACAAGTGGCTTTTTTTAAAGATGGATTGTTAACTACCAAATTGAGATCCCTGTGTGTATCTAAAGGATTGTAGATCCATAGAAGAGTGTGTACGCATGTGCATAGATATTGAGGATTACCTAGGGGAGGATATAGAGCTTTCAAAGATCTATAAAGATTCAGATAGCTTTCCTAGCCTCACTTCCAAACAATCCACTTCTATTGAGGAACTTGTAGAGAAGGTAGCTAAAAAATTAGGAGTCTCTAGCAAATAGATACCTAGATTTGCCCTAGTGATGGACTATTAGAAAGATTGGAGAGTTTAATTGTAAAATCTAGAAAGGAAGCCACTTCCCACGCTAAGGACAATGCAAGTGAAAGAATAAGCATCGCTCCCAAGGAAGCTTATGTGCCTAATTCTACTAAACCAGACACCTCTTCTTCTATGAATCGATATTCCCAAGAATTCCTACAAGAGATCCAAGAAGAGAAATGGGCACAAGAAAGTGAAAATCCTCCTCCCATTGAAATCTGGATGACTTAAATGATCAATTCCCATAAGATATTCCTTCTATTTATGGAGAACAAGAGGATGCCTAGTCTAGTGAACGATTAGACTTCGAGTCCAACTCCCTAGAAGAACTACCTCAATTCACAGGACCATGGGAAGCAAAGACTACCTGCATGAGAGCACCCGCTATCATGATAAGGAACGAAGACTCATTCATACCTAGAAATACAGAGCTAGTAAAGAACACTAAAGTGCAGTGCAATCTCACCTTAGAGGAGCTACTCAAGGTTAAGCCAGAATTGTGAAAACATGTAGCCAATCAGGTGCTTGAAGTGGCTAAACCTCATTCCTAGGTAGGATCTCATACACTAGTGCCAGAAACACCCTTGGAAAAGATAGGAGACATGAGTGAACAAGAAGAAGGAAACACCTATCTCCCTATCACTAATCAGGTTACACCACCAAGGCTATTTTGGAGTCAAGTGCAGGAGTTGCCATTGCTACCACTTCCCTATGGAAGCGTTGGCGAAAGCCAACACTCACGCCAACCAGAATGAAACTAAAAATGGATGATGGTCACATAGAGAGACCTTTAGGGCTACTTGAAGGGCTAACTCTCACTACTTGTGGTGTAGAGTTTGAGCACACTTTCACTATATGTGATTTTAGCAAAAACTAGGCCTATGAGATGATTCTGGGAAGACAATATGAGACGATTGGAAGCAGTGCAAGATTGGGGGACTAATTCATTGTATTTGCAACACTTAGGTGTGACAACCAAAGTCAATCTCAAGGACTACTGTCATAGAGATGTGCCTCCTATTCAATGGAATCCTATCCATAGAGCCAAAGACGAGATAGAGTCAATGCATTCCCTAGGATCTAGATCCTCGTGGATGCATGAAGACACACCCTAGATTAGAAGAAATTGATCAATCATGTGACACAGATCTCGATGCAATTATTATGGATCCTTTTTGGTCATCAAAATAAGAATACATAAATGAAGTAGAAGCTCATCCTCAAGTACAAGAAGATCTTATGAACAAGGTAAGGTTAGCTACATAGCTAACCACCAAGAGTGAAGGTAAGAAAAGAAAGAAGAGAGAAGTCTCACCAGATGAGGAGGAATCTTTGTTTGAGGTCCCTGAAGATTTTAATAAGTAGGAGGTAGAGGATAGAAAATTCATGATAAGGATGCCTAAACGTGAAGCACTAGCGGGAGAGGCCTATGATAACAAGGAGAGAACTAAGAAAGTCATTGTGACCATAGAGGAAGGTGAAGAGCGATGTGTGTACATAGGACATGATTTGATAGAGGACGAGGAGCAAGAGTTGATAGCTTTGCTAAGAGAATAGAAAGATGTTTTCACATGGATTTACAAAGACTTAAAAGTTGTAGACCCTGACATATGCTCACATACGATTCCCATGGCCTCAAATGCCAAACCCTCTAAGTAGAATCCATACACATATAATGATAATTATGCTACCAAGATCAAGGAAGAGATAGATAGATTGGTAGAAGCAGGATTTATCTATGAGATTGAGCACACTCAATGGGTGTCACCCATCGTAGTGGTGCCCAAGAAGAATGGAAAGTTACATGTATGTATTAACTTGAAGAAAGTTGATGCAGCCACTATTAGAGATAGCTATCCGCTTCCTATCACTAAGCTTTTATTAGAAAGAGTGGTAGGCAATGAAGTATACAAATTTCTTGATGGCTTCTCTCGCTACAATCAAGTGGCCTTTGCTCCAAAAGATGAGAATAATATAACTTTCACCATAGAGTGGGGCATATTCACTTTTTGGTAATGCCATTTGGTCTTACCAATGCACTAGCTACTTTTCAAAGGTTGATGTGTCATGTCTTTAAGGAGTTCTTGCATAAAACCTTGGAAGTCTATGTTGATGATCTATGTGCTCATTCCAACATCAGACAAACACATATACCTAAACTCAAACAAATCTTAGGGAATATCAAGTATGTCTGAACCTAGAAAAGTGTGTTTTTATAATCAGGCAAGGAAAGATTCTAGGACACATAGTGTCAAAGAATGGCATATCCATAGATGCGGAGAAAGTTAGAGCAATTGCACAACTACCTAGGCCAAAGAATGTCAAGGAAGTACAAGCTTTCATGGGGCATTGCAGTTATTATAAACATTTTATTCACATGTATGCGGTTATTGCAAAGCCTTTGTTCTCCCTCTTGACTAACTTTGAGTGGATCGATGAATGTGAAAACTCCTTTAATGAGCTTAAACGTAGTTGTGTTCAACATCAATCTTGACTACAGTAGATAGGAACAAGCCATTCCATGTCATGTAGATGCATCCAAGTATGCTATTGGGTGTGTACTTGCACAACCTACTAGTGAAGGTAATATGGATCTTCCCATTGCCTATGCCAGTAGACAATTGAATGCAGCTGAACAAAATTACACCACTACACAAAGAGAAGGATTAGGAATGGTATATGCAGTTAAAAAGTTTAGGCATTATTTACTTGCAAATAAGTTTAAATGTTTTAGAGATCATCAAGCACTATTATATCTAGTGAACAAACCTTGCAATACAAGTTGATTAGTGAGATGGTTCCTCTTACTAATGGAGTATAACTTTGAAGTGGTGGTTAGGAAAGGTAAGACTCAACTTAGGACTTATCAGCTTTCAAGGCTAACTTCAAGAGAGTCCCCTCAAGGAGTGTCAGATGAGCTTCCTGATGCTTACTTGTTCAATCTAGAAATAGTGCCTGAGTGGGCCAAGAATATAGTGCCTATCATTGCCTTTGGACCCAAACATCCTATACTAAAAGCCAAAGATAAAGAAGTATTAAGGTCCTAGAAATACCACATCATCGTAGGCAACATGTACAAACACACCAATCAAGGCATACTGCCTCGCTATGTGGATGAAGATGAGCATGCAAAGTGGTTACACATAGCACATGTAGGTGCACTACAACAACATCACGTGAAACATCCAACCCTACAAACGCTATGAAGGTTAGGTATGTATTGGCCAACTAAGGAAGCAAAAGTTCACAAGTTGTGCAAGGAATGCCCAATTTGTGCTATTAGACCACCAGTGGAACATGGCACTTTATATCGAGTATCTTTAGCACCAAATTGGAGTGAAACTTGGGTAAGTTTTTTGAGGACGAAAACATTCCCTCAAGAGATGACACTAGATAGAAAAAAGAGCTTAGAGCTGAAGGGCTTTGGTGTGCAGAACAAGAGGAGGAAGGAGGAGAGAGGAGAGATGCGCGGACATATGTGGAAGCCTCGAAACCCACATAATGAACTCTCTTGAGGCAATGCTCTATATATGATGTATATATATGAATATGGGGGTAAGGTCACATGACCCTTACATCCCCAACAATCTCCCACTTAAGGGTCAATGTGACCATAAGTGGTAACATATACAAAGAATGATGTAGGACTATACAATAATATACAAGAAGAGTCCGGATCTCTACCCATACCAGATCAGCCTACACCAACCGCCTCGAACAAGGTGTATCCATGCACCTCAAACTGCTCTAGACTCACATCGACAAGAGTCGAGCTCACATATGACTGATGCAAGAACTCATGAAGTTCCTGCAAAGCTCCCACTCGCTCCATGCCTGTGTCAATCATCGAACGACTGACAACTCCAAGTGCAAATGCTCCAATAGCAACTGCAATGTCTGGTCTCGAGCATAACAACTCGTACATCAGACTCCCGAATGCTGATGAAACCTATGCTATCCTGGCTAGCCTAAGTATGCCAGCCATGCCTATATCCAAGGCATCTAAAGCACCATCATCAAGACCAACATGTCCTGACATATCTGTATCAACATCTGGCATGAGCGAATCCAAGAATGACTGCATAACAACTGACTCATCAGCATCCAAATTAGCCATCCTCTCAACCAAGGATGTGTGTAGTTGTGCACCCTGAGAGCTAAACTGCTCTATCACACACTGTGTATCATGAAAAGCAATCCTCCTCTATCACACCAAGTATATGATCATGCTCCACATGAGCTAACTGCACAACATCAACACCAAGATCCAAGTGATGATCACACTCTACCTGAGTGTCATCACAATGCTCTATATGAGCATCTACATCATGCTCTAAAGCATCCAACTGATCATCCAAAGTGTGCTCTATAAGAGCATCTATATGATCAATGAAATCATGCTCTATATGAGCATCACGAGCATCGAAAGTATGCTCTACATGTGCATCCATCTGAGCATCTGAATCCTGCCATATATGTGCATCATGAATGTCACTAGACCTATGTGTAGGTAGACAAAATGAGACATGACGAGTCTCACACCGCACATAAGGCTGAACTCCCACTGAGACGAGACTGTCTCTCACATGAAGTACCTGCAGTGGATATGTGTGCCCAACCCTGGCACCTCTAACAAGCATAAGATGTCCCAACTGCAACTGAAAATGATGCTCACCAAGGAATGCATAACATCTGCTCTCCTGTAACTGACTAACTAAAATCAAGCTCATAGGGAATGAAGGCACATAGCGTACATGTCTGAGCATAAGTGATGCTCCACTAGGTAGCATAAAGCATATATCTCCTGCACCCTCAATGTCATATGTCGTACCATCAGGCAACTGCACACATCCACGACTCTCACCTGAGAATCGACAAAACCACTCATGATGTGGAGTAACATGAAAACTGGCTAATGCATCAAGAAACCAAACCATATGTGTGCTATCCAATGAACAAGAGGAATCCTGAGATGAAGCATAGGAGAAAGTGATATCGCCATCACTCGCATAATCAACTGCCATAGACTCTCCTGAAATCACTACCTGACGTGCATCACGTGCATATCTTTGACGTCGTCGTCGCATCCGCCTAAAGCAACATCGTCGAATATGGTCCTCATGACCACAGTGCCAACATCGAAGTCGTCGATGTGATCTATGTCTCATATGAGTCAAAGGACTCGCATATATATCATGTAGTTTCTGCCATAATGCACTACTCGTCTCCTCATACATAACAGACTCATATATAGAATCCACATAGTGGAGCTGACCAATGCATCCATATCCATCCATACGTGGTCGGGCATGTCACGAGGCCTCTGTGCATCTCTATGCACATACATGTGTAACCCTGCACGAACCAATGTATGCCACATCTGAGCTTTCCATCTCGGAAAGTCAGTGCCATCAAATCGAGAAGACATCATGCTGGCAATCTAAGAGACTAGCAATGTAACAAAAAGACTAGAAACAATACTCTATCCTCAATAGGATCACACCTGCATATCCATATGCATAACTCACATCACATATGTCTCACTGGAGAAGAAAACCGTGTGAACCACCTGTCACATATCCATGCATCTAGCATGCACATAAAACCATGAGCATAAGTCCTGCTCACCTACTCTCCAAACTGATCAAGTAGATGTGAAAGAATCCTGGGAAAAATTCGACAGAGTATCCCCTGTAAACGGAGCAATCAAACAAGATAACCAATAACCAAAGAACAATGAGTAATCTGTCACCACCTATCACTGATATAATCAAAGATAATGGCAACTACATGTGCCAAAAAACTAATGGCAATACACGCCAATACAATGGTGATGCACCTCCTACTCAAGAATGAATCCTGCAAGATGGTCCAACTTGTCACGAACAATGTGTGACCAAGTCCAACTGAATGGAGATAATCAATGATCCAAAGCTATCATACAAACTTCAAGATCCACTAGAGCTCCTTTCTAGCATAAAAGCTATCAAAATTTCGACAGCATCTCCTCTGTAAAATGGACTCTAGAACCAAAATAACCATGTGGGAATCACCATCCACATATGCCAAGAATCACATTGGCAAATACATATCAATCAATGACCAAATGCTAATAACGGTGACAAACAAACGTGTAACTGAGGCTCCAATCTGGATCATGTACCTGTAAAGAAAACAAAGATACAAGTACGAACCAAGATCCACAATCAACTCTCACAAAATTATGTGCAATTGGTAACTAAATCCATAGCCAAGTGGCATAAGCAAGCTATAGACCACAATGCCACTATACATCCATGATCAAACTCATGATGACATAAACCTCAAAAAAGAGTATACCATAATGTCATCTTACATGCCAAACGCGTGACAAGATCATGCTCTATTCTCATATGGAGGAGCTACCACAATGATCATACATGTAGAATGCTTTGAAGCTCTGAAAATAAGAGCTTGCACACCAAAAAATCTCTCTCGAAGAAGTTCCAAAGCAAAATGAAACTCCAAATGCAACTAGGGTTGTTATGACAAAGATGTGTTGCTCTGTGTTTTGCTATTTTAAAGGTGATAACCTCTGAATCTGAACTTTGGTTCTTCAGCAAACTTTAAGATCTGATTCTTTGCTAAGTAACGAGATAAAGAACACCTCAATCAAAGGTGTGTAGCTCAAGATATGCATAAAACAAGCACCTGCTGTCAATTTCAATATCACCTGCAACACTTCTACTCTGTATTTTGCAGTTTCGGTGACCTTACACTGAGAATCTGAATCTGAGTTCTTCTACAAAGTTGTAGCTATTTTTCCAAGCTACAAGCAAAAAGTTTAATCATCGCATTCTGAGCTATAGAACTCAAGTTATGACAAAAACACCGACCTACTGTCCTATTCAATGTAGATTCACCTTCTACAATTCTCTGCGTTTTTCGAATTTTCTACACTTCAAAAGTCCGAATTAGGTTCTGTGCTCTTCTGTGAAGTTGTAGCTCTCTGTGTTAGCTACGCACAAAACTTTAAAATGCATCAATCCAAGCTTCGTAGCTTGAGTTATGACCGAAATACTGAACAGCTGTCAAGAGATACTGACCTACACTTCTACCTCTTCTCACCTAAGTTTCCATTGAAGCTTCTTGCACACAAGACTTCAGCATGCTCTGATACCAATGAAGGGCTTTGGTGTGCAGAACAAGAGGAGGAAGGAGGAGAGAGGAGAGATGTGCGGACATATCTGGAAGCCTCGAAACCCACATAATGAACTCTCTTGAGGCAATGCTCTATATATGATGTATATATATGAATATGGGGGTAAGGTCACATGACCCTTACATCCCCAACAAGAGCAAGAAGCACTAGATTACCCACTCATAGTGATAGTCTATACAAACAAGGAAAGGATGGATACTTAAGACTATGTGTCCAAGAGAGTGAATATCTTAAGATCTTGGAGATTGCTCACCAAGGTGTAGCAAGAGGACAGTGTGGACCAGATAGGGTGATCAAAGCAATACTATTTGCAGGTCTTTGGTGGCCAACCCTTCACATGGATGCACATACCTATGCGAAGCGGTGTAATATTTGTCAGCAAACTCGGTACCCGATATGAAAAGATGATATTTTTTTGAAACCTATGATGGGTGGATGTGCATTCTCTAAGTGGGAAATATACTTTTTTGGTCCTATTAATCCCCTAGCTAAGAGTTTACATGTTGATTATATCATTGTGGCCACTGATTATCTGACTAAATGTGTAGAAATGAAAGCAACAAGAAAGAATGATGCGCAAACCATAGCCAAGTTTCTATTCAAGAATGTATTCACAAGATATGGTTTGCCAATTGAATTTGTGGGTGATCGGGCCACCCACTTCTTGAATGAGGTCATTGAATACTTGTTGCAAGAGTTCATGGTGGTTCATAAGAAGTCGGCTCCATATCATCCACAAGCTAATGGCCACATTGAAAGCATGAACAAGATACTTTGTAATGTTCTGACTAAGTTGATAAATAACAAGTGATCTAATTGGACAAACAGTTACACCATGTTGTTTGGGCATACAAAGTTGCCTATAAAATGGTACTCCAAGCCATCCCCTTTTAGATGGTATTTGGCCAAAATGTAGTGCTACCATTAGAATTTTTGATACCTACATTGAAAGTAGAACAAGAGCATCAATGGACCAACCACAAGCTCTCATCTAGAATTTTTTATATGGAATGCCTAGGTGAAACAAGATTGAGAGAAGCAATCGGGATTTATGTAGCCAAGAGAAGACAAAAGGCATACTTTGATGCCCACATGAAAGATAAAGTCTTAAAAGCGGGATATTTAGTCCTAGTCTACACTCTGAAGTGCAACATGCACGAAAATTGGAAAAGTGTGGCTATGGACCTATGATCATGAATCGAATAGCCACAAGTCGAGATGTACAATTAGCCACCCTATAAGGTGATATTCTACCTAATTACATCAGTGGATGCAAAGTTACACTATATCAAGAACCCCTTACCAGGGAAATGGTAAACCGACTCAATATTGCAAAAAAGCGTAAAGAAGAAGAAATAGGAATCCGAGAAGAAGCACAGGCAGAAGCTTTGGAATGCATTCGACAGATGAAATTAAGAAGAGAGGGTAGAGTTCAGCCTAGTTCAGACAATCATGATGCTCCAAGATACCACATGGCCATGTGTGAAGCATCAAAAGTATGTTCCCATAGAATGATATACCGACATCCTTTTGTGACCCTAGAGGTAGGACAAGAAGAGAGTGCAAGACTGTAAGAGCCTTGATTGACTGAGGTGCAACCACAAGTGCAGTTAGACTTTCTTACTCTGAAGAGTTGAAATTACTTATCAATCCTATGGAAGCATACCTCATAGGATTGGGAGGTGTGGAAACCCCTTGCATGGGTGAGATGGAGCTTCCCATCTACATTCAAGATGTTCTTATGATACTGAAGGTGCTAGTGTGTCGAGATGAGGATCTCATAGAACCTCTTATCTTGGGTCAAGGCTGGATCTATGATCATGCACTCAACCTGAACCAAAGAAGTGGACTTCTTCAGGTCTAGGTAAACCAAAAGCACATCACCATTGAATTAGAAAATCAAGCACTAACGGAACTAGGAAAAGCACCAACTCGTGGTCCTTCTAGGATTACACATCAAGAGAAAGATGTTGTTCTTGTCGAAAACTCTATGATGCAGAAGGAGGTCATTCTCAACAAAGGAATCAAGGATCAGATGGAACTCCCTTCTTTTCAAAAAGTGATTGAGACAAAGCAACCAAGGGAGCATAAGAAGCTGACTAAGCAGACGATCTATGTGCCTAGTCAAAGGAAAGAGCGAAGCAAGATGACTCAAACAATCTAGCAGATTTGGATTCGCAATGGTGAACAACCCCCTTCTCGAGCAATTGTACCCCAACGGTGCACCAAACAAACTACAAAGAAAGACTATTCCAAAAATCTCCCACAATGGACCATTTCTATTTGGGTCCCAAAGCGATCGATGAAGGCTGACCCCAATGCATGACAAATCTGGGTGCCCAAGACCTTCTTCCTAGCTCAAGTATCTTCATATAAGCTCACAAGCCTAAAGCAGCACTCATAATCATTTACAGCATACACTTCAGAGCACACATCTACATTCCAACACTCCACACATGGGATCACACCTAGAACTGCTTGGAAATGGGTACCTAAAAAGTCCCAAATCCAAGACAACATAAATCCTAAAAAGTCATACCATGCCTGTGGGCAAAGCTTCCCATTGGTTTAGTGAAGTCATAGGACCTTTATTAGAAGGTTCACACCTCTGGGAGGTAGAGTTGGAATTCAATGGAAAGCAAGGCAAGTACCATTTCGAAAAATTACAGAATGTAGAAGCACTAAACCCTCTATGGCAGAAGGCACGATTAGATGTATTCTTCGGTGCTCAACTCGCAAAACCCGACTTCATGAGATGCTACTATCTTATCAATAGCTTGACTGGTAGCAAGCACCCGCAAACTTCAAGCACTTTTGTTCTTCCATCTCTAACAAGGGGGAATGAGCTCAAGAGGTTCAAGTCAACTAACCACCTAGTGCGCGAGGCTTTGGATATGCGAGGAATGCACATATCCATAGAGAAGGAGGTCCTAGTGCCCGATAACTTGGAAAATAGAAACCTCACTAAGCTAAAGGACATGGTCACCATGATACCAAGTATTGTGGTACACCTTCGAATGTGCATGTAGCACTTTGCTTTTCCCACCCAAGACAAATTTACAATGCCCCCCAAGAAGATATGGTTAAGCTTGTATCTGACAGAGACACAGAACCTCACCATTAACCTACCCCACTAGATCATCAATCAAATACACTTGGCATACAAACGATGGCCATGAAAGTCAGTCTTGTATGGATGTTGGACTTTGACAAGGATCATTTACAGATGTTTAGCTTAGGACATTCCTATTCAAAGGGCCCTAATGTGGAATAGAGTGCAACATTTCAAAGGACGAAGATCAACTGGAACCCCTTCCAAGAGGGTGAGAGGAGCCATTCAAGTACCTTGTGCTCAACCCCGTGTAGCAACATTAACCCCAGATGTCACCCCTTACCTCGTTGTGTATGCCCTTTTACACTACGACTCCCAAGATGCACCACCGAAGGCCCCAACTTGATATTCCCACCAGCTCCCATAGACCTCGAGTTCCCTAGTGGAACACCCTTGGAAGAGATCACAAATGAAGACTTTGAGCAAATTTTAAGGGAAGTAAATCTAGAAGCGGGTGAGGAACCACAGTTAGAAAGCTCCCACCCACAGGTCACCACCTCTCAAGTACTAGTCATCATAGTCGATGAGGATGAAGAAGAGGAAGATGATAATGAGAATGAAGAATCAAAAGAGGGTGATGACGACTATGAAGGAAGACATCAAGAGGAGGAAATCAACGTGCCTGAACTTATAGGTGCTTCTGCATACACAACCTAGTTGCAAAGGCTATTCCACACAATCAAAGCCATGCAAGAAAGGCACAGACTTTCATTCGCATCCGACCAAGCCCTGATCGACCAAGCCCGAACAAATGTTAGTAGAAGAAGGTGTGGACCAGCATTTCATCAACATCGTCAAATTAATTTCAGAATCCTTGGGAGTCCACAAAGCTGTCCACACAGTAGTCCACTGGTCATTCTCGTATGATAAAGGTAGAGTTGACACACTACCAAGGGCAGGCAAAAACATACCGATAGTAGTAACCAAACCAGAAGTAACCATCAAACCCACAACCACTCCAACAATCACCATCAATCTTACCATAGAAACATTCGTATAAACATCACCAATCTCACCCATGCATCCTCCATCTCCCCCATCTCCACCACCCCCGCCTCTCACCACTGAGAAAATTGTTGTAGTAATCACAACCATGAACCAAACCCCAACCTCATCCACATCCTTGTCCTTTCGTGAACCAACCTCACATGCCACCCTCTTCTCTCTCGTTACCAACCCACTTTTCACTTCACCATTTGTGTTTGTCGAACCCATCATTGGCCACCCACTAATACCTAGCATTGCAGGATACCCACAACCCAACAATGGTATTCTCGGTTTCCCCACTTACCCCCCTTTGCACATACCTCTATCCCATGATTCTTACTTCCTATTCACCTCCCCACTCTTTCCCATCACCTCAGTCACAATCATCCCCCCACCCCATTATGTCTCTTTCATGGAAGACTTCATTCGCGGCCACAACACACAGATATTCGGACCACACTCAGCCACACTCACTTCATGATATATAAACACCACAATCACTTCACCTACCATACCCACATACATGGAAGCACCACACGCACCACACTATCCAATCCCATGGACATTTCACCACCCACAACACCTCCCCCTCCCCCCACGATTCCACCATCCCCCATTCCCCAACCACCACCTTCACCTACACCCACCTCTTTGTTCAACAATGCATTCATCATTCCCATCCCCCTACATTCCAATGTCTCTCTTGCAGCTCATACTATATATAATATATTTAATACAATAATTCAGTGTATAACACAACTACAACAAGAGCGGAATGCTTCCTTCTAGGCAGAATCACAGAGACTACCAGCAAGAGTCACCTCCCTAGAAGCTCACAACAAAATGCTCCACGTAGAATACTCTACTCTACAACAAGCACACACCGAACTGGAGGCCAAAGTGTCAAATGTGGATGATCACGTAGTCAAAGAACTAGAGAACATGCTCCATGCGCATGTTCACGTAGTCAAAGAACTGGAGAACATGTGCAAACTCTAACGAATGCCAAACTATGAAGAAATTTAAGTCTTCTATTGAAGCACATGTATGTACCTTTGGAAGAGAACAAGAGACTCCAACAGCAAAACAAAGACAATCTTGAAGCTTCTATGGAGGTGACCTCAAGAACAGAGATTAGTCCGACAAAGTATTGTGTCATTCCCTCTAAAGATATTAGAATATTTCTAGAGGAACATGCAAAGTTTTTAGAGTCCTATGAAAAGCTGGAATTAGAATGTGCAGATCAGCTCGCCATGGCCAGCACAGCTCAACCAAAGCCAGCCCTCCTCCCTAGCTAGACTCTTACCATATGAGAGCCACTATTGTATAATTACATGGGTCTAAGGGGTAGAACCCTTGGTTTTCTAGGTGTGAAACCCTTTGGATTTATGGTTTATTTACCCCTTTTAGATGGGTCTTGAACCTTAGGAATAATTCTCTAAGGTTGAGTACCTTAGGCTTGATTGGAAGCTTCTCCTGGCCACTTGGTTTGTATGTGAGAGCTTGGAGAGTCTTATTTTAGAAGCCATGTGATTTCATGTGATTTCCTAAGCTTGGAAACCATGTGAACACCTTAGGGACCCATGTGATGGAAGGTACACATGTCCTCTTGAAGGACTTACACCCTTGTTTCTTGGAGCTATATATTGGAGGGGTTGGTTGGGTGGAAACACATCTCTCTTCCTAGTGTGTGGCCTTGCTAGTTAGTTCTCTTAGGCTTCTTAGTTCACTTGTGTGGAGGCTATGGAGTCCTTTCACAACAGTGATATTAGAGCTAGGATCTTTCAACTTCCTCTCTAGTTTAGATCTTCCAATGGAGTTTTCAAATTCGAATCGATAGCCTACCTACGCATTCAAATTTTGAATATGGAGATCCAATTTCGAGTTCTGGGTGGTTCATGAGCAACTACATCGTGGATCCCTTCTTCAGGGCGCAAAAGATCACATGTGACCCCCCGCTTACGGGGAGCGTTGCCCATGTAATGCGTACAACCACCTATCAATGGACCATTGACCTCTTATCAATGAGCATTCAACAAGATTGCTGCCAGATCAACCACGTGGCTGAGTAGCCATCACCGGGTAGTTCTTGAATCTGCCTGAGCAGAGGAGCAGAAGGCGCTCCATTCTCCACTCACTTGAGTTGCTGGTAACTCCCTCCAGCCTCCCATGACACTATATTCAGAGAGATGCATGCGTGAGAGGAGGACAAGCTCCTATTTGACAATTATTGATGGATGCATGGAGTTTCCCATTATTTCTCTGCATTAGAGATCCGAGAAGATAAGTTTATACATTTTATAATCTCATTTTCCATATTGCATATGAGTTTACTTGCTATAATGTTGCTCATATGAACTATTTTTTTTAATACATGTGAATAAACCTACTAATGTGTAGTTTCATTGTAAGAGATTTTGAAAGGCATGGGAGAAACTATGGAACGAAGTTCCATGGGATAAAATTCAAAGGCATGATAGACTCTTCATTAAGATCATGGAAAGAACAGGTTTATAGAGTTAGTTATTTTCTTCCCTCACAAATTCCGTGAAATTTTATACATGAATGAGTTGATATTTAATGCATAAATCTCTTTTCCATGAAAATTGGCTTTACATGCTAGTACATATAGTTATGAGGGCATGGTTCTTTTTGAAAGATTCCTTTGCCAAGGATAATGGAGGCATGCGCATGACATCCATTAACTATGCATATAGATTTCACCCCTTAAAATGCATGCATAAATGCATGATTACCAAGGTAAATCCACACATATGGGCACACAAGTAAGTATCAAAATGCCCAAGAAGGAATCCAATGATGGACGACATGGGAGTTGTACCCAAGACCGGTGGCCCAAGCCTGCTTCATTATCGTGAGAGTACTCAAGTAAAGTCAAAGGATGGATGAAGCTTAATTTTTAGGAAAGTATTTTCACAACTTTCTTTTCCTTGAAGACTAACGGGCATACAGTGCATGTCATAATAGACATGAATTTGAAAAAGGATGCATAGATTGAGATGGCTTTATTTGTCTCGTCACATACACAATTAACTCATGGAAATGATTTGCACTATGCATCAAATTCATATAGTTTTGGAAAAGAAAGATTGGTTGTGCATAAATATGTTCATTTCTATGCATTATGGAAACTCTGATGTACAAAAGAAAGATGTATGGAAAATTTTGCACCATCTTTGGAATAAAACAAAGTTCCGAATTGGAACTTTTGCATGCTTTAAGGAGGGGTTCAACTTTTGAACCTTATGCATGCAACACCTTTTCCAATAAAGGTATAAATGTTTTGGCATACATTAAAGTATGAATTTGGAATATATTACATGGGTTTTCGAGTTGTAAGGGAGATTAAGTTATTGAAGTTAAGCTTAAGTAGAAATTGATTTTATTAGTTTCTAGGAAGAATCGTGATGAGGCCAATCGGCTACTATAAACCATTTAGTTCCTTTATGTTTGGCTTAATAATTAAAATCCAAATAATCTAAACTTCTTGAAATACCTTAAGCTTAAAATCCCTCTTATGGAAGTTTAAATTCCATAAAAGCCCATGGCATGCCTGATGAGCAAGGCCATATACTTAAGGTAGTAATACAAAAATTTTCCCTCTCAAAACCACGATACAATGATGGTAACTTAGAGCACTATATTCTAAAAGCTCTAAGGAAGAGAAAATATGGTATAACAAAATCTTAGTTTTGGAAGATGAAAGTATTAGTGCTTTGTTCAAGAAAAGTTCTTTTTTTGAAAGAACTACAGAACTATTTGGAGCTTTACATTATTCTTCCAAGAAAATGCAAGGCATGAAGAGAACGTAAAACTCAAGGGCTGTAATAAACCCTAACTACCATTTTCTAATGTCCTAGAAATAAAGGACTCTTTAGTAAATGGAATTACCATCTACTTCAAACATAGAGATTTGATTGGCAAAGTCAATTATTCTCAGATTACTCATTATGTCATGATAATATCTAGTTGAGATTTAAACTAGCTCTATTACCAAGTGGCATGAGAGGGATCTTTTGAAGTATATCTGAATCAAGGAATAATTGAAAAAGTCAATTTAAGACTAGTCTTGTCAAATTACAATTAAGACTTGGTAAGTTAAAATTTTCATGAGCACCAAAACATGCTATGGATGTTACACTTACAAGTCCAAGAAGTAATAGATATTACTTGATGAGAAGAAGGTTTGATCCCAAAATTCAAGTTAAAGTTACCTTTACTTAAGTGGAAGTGTAAGTCGGATGGTATGGGACATTTAGGCTTATATTACCACTAGAGTTGATTTGGTGGTATGGACATCAAATTTAGAGGTAACTCAAAACTTGAACCTTGGGAAATTTGCTCTATATGCTTGGAGAAGAGAAAGCAAAAAGCTCTGAATAGTTATTTTAACCAGGAAGAACAATAAAAGATTGAAAATAAACTCTTTCAAATATTTCTGAAAGAGCACAATTTTCAATTTACTCTCAGGTAGTTTTCGAGGACGAAAACTCTTAAGGAGGGGAGAAAGTCTCCAAGAACTTGTATCTTATGCCTTGAAAAGACCAAATAGGGTATTGCAAGGTAAAAGATATGCAAGAAATAGATAAAGTTGAAGTACTTCCTCGTATGCTAGTGCTTCATACTTCTTTTATTACGTCTTCCAAACTAGATGAAGTTCTCAAGGTTTTAAAAATCTCAAAGAGCCTCAACAAAAGAGAAAAATTTCATACACCATAAGGATTGTGTGAATCCTAAGTGGGTTAGGAAAAGAATTTGGATAAGCTATAAAGCGTAATCCTAACAGTATCTTGATGCTTCATGGCGATAACATAACATATGTTATGGATCCCAGTAATATAGACCTAAGGAATATGGCTTCTTTTATGAAGCATAATAGCTAGATCCCCAAGTTAAACCCATGGGTAAAGCATTGAACATGAAGGGATCTATTGGAGAAAGACCTAGTCTTATCTCTTATTTTAGCAAAAGAAGAGAAGAAAAGACAAAAGACCCAAATAAGGTAAAGATCAAGTCAAACTTAAAGTTTGATAAGATGAGTCACACCACATTAAATGGTTAACATAATATTTGTAGTATGATTAGTAGTTGTGTATTTAAGCACCTTAGTCCTCGCTCTCATAAATCGGTACCATAGTATGAAGGGCATTTAAAAGGACAGAAAAGGTGAGAAGGTATAGAGACATAGTTATGTGGATTGGATGAAGAACCCACTAGTATGGGAAAGTGGGGACTTATTCCCATTGAGTACTTTTTCTTGATGGCCAGAAGAAAAAGGGAATCATGATCCAATGGAATACATCAGGAAGATAATGTCTAGGAATTCACATCTTCTTAAAATATCCTCTCAAAGGGGTGGAGAATTATTCTAACAAGGTACGAAAGGATCTGATCTATCTCTCATAGAGAGTTCAAACTAACGAGAGGTTCAAGTTTTTGGAGTTTGAAGGTAAACTCCAAAGAATGAAGCTCTAAAAGCTTCATCCCAAAGAATGACTTGAAATTCAAGGATCATAAAAATGATCTTAGATCAAGCTTGAAAGAAAGCTCAGAAAGATCATCTTTTTGATACTTGATAATTCGAGTTAACTGAAGAATACGAAAGATCTAATTATGATGTCAACATATATATAGAGGTATTTGGTTGGGAGAAGAGTCATCTCTCTAGCACGTGGTGGTGGTTGTAATCCTCGTTCTCTTGCATCTTTAATAGATCTAGAATATAAGGGAGAGAAATCTAGAAGGATCAAGAAGACCCTTAAGGTTTGAGATCTAATAAAAGATCCGTAAGGATTAAACATTGAAGAAATGATTGGAATAATATATTTCTACTTATGAGCTTAAAGATAACATGACCTTTTACACTATGAGTTCCCATCTTGGGACATAGTTATAAAGATCTCAATCTTTTTGGAAGAACAAGTAAAATAGTTTTCAATCAGTTGGAGTCTACCATAGTTAGATTAATCCTTATGGATTCTAGTCCCTTAAAGTGGATTCTCAAAGCTACGTAAAGTTTCGAAAGAACATTGAATCCACTTTTGGTAAGCTATTCAAATTCTCTCTGAAGATAAAGAGGATGTTATATCCTTGTAAAAATTAGATAATCCACCTTTACCATTCTATTGTTTAGGTAGGGATTATATAATGAAATTCCCCTCTATTTAGATTTATTGGAGGCAAATTGCAAACAAAAAATCCATCCATTTCACTAAAGGAGAGTGATTTGGGTAGGGATTATGTAAGATTCATCTTCCTTTTAGAACAAGTTGGATTCTAACTTGAGATGAATCTGATAAGGAAGCCTTAAGTAGCATTCATCTATTTTGCTAGGTCCATGCACTAGTGGTGCAAAGAGATGGAGCAAGGTAGCAATTTAGCTGAAATCACTTTGACTCCACCTAATCCACATGTTTGAGCTTTGGAGACACTAGATGACACATGGCTTAACCAAAGGAAATAGGCAAGGATGTTCTCTTCCAGCCTTTTAATTCTTTCCATACTTTGCATTCGACTGAGTTCTTTTTTGTATGTATGCAAAACTAGATGGAACTTTGAATGATTGGGGCAGGGAATTAGACCACACATGGATTCTCCTCTTTAAAAATTCATTCAGGATAGAAATCACCCTTTTGAATTAAGAGGTGAATTAGAGAGATGAAGGCCATGATCTTTGAGATTGATCATGGAGCACGGGGGAATACCCCAAGGTATATATCTCCACACATTTTCGAGGACGGAAATGCTTTTAAGGGGGGGAGAATGTTGTATAATTACATGGGTCTAAGGGGTAGAACCCTTGGGTTTCTAGGTGTGAAACCTTTTGGATTTATGGTTTATTTACCCCTTTTAGATGGGTCTTGAACGTTAGGGGTAATTCTCAAAGGTTTAGTACCTTAGGCTTGATTGGAAGCTTCTCCTAGCCACTTGGTTTGTACGTGAGAGCTTGGAGAGTCTTCTTTTAGAGGCCATGTGATTTTCTAAGCTTGGAAACCATGTGAACACCTTAGGGACCCATGTGATGGAAGGTACACATGTCCTCTTGAGAAGGACTTACCCCCTTGGTCTTGAAGCTATATATTGGAGGGGTTGGTTGGGTGGAAACACATCTCTCTTCCTAGTGTGTGGCCTTGCTAGTTAGTTCTCTTAAACTTCTTAGTTCAGTTGTGTGGAGGCTATGGAGTCCTTTCACAACAATGGTATTAGAGCTAGGATCTTTGAACTTCCTCTCTAGTTTAGATCTTCCAATGGAGTTTTCAAATTCAAATCGATAGCCTACCTACGTGTTCAGATTGTGGATATGGAGTTCCAATTTCGAGTTCTGGGTGGTTCATGAGCAACTAGATTGTGGATCCCTTCTTCAGGGCGCAAAAGATCACATGTGACCCCCTGCTTATGGGGAGCATTGCCCACGCAATGTGTATAGCCACCTATCAATGGACCATTGACCTCTTATCAATGAGCATTCAATAAAATGGGCACCAGATCAACCACGTGGCTGAGCAGCCATCGTCGGGCAGTTCTTGAATCTACGTGAGCGGAGGAGCAAAACGTACTCCATTCTCTACTCACTCGAGTTGCTCGTAACTCCCTCCAGCCTCGCTATATGAAGAGCTTCAGAAGCGCGTGTATACTCTATATGGGATATATAACCTCAACCTGGGTGCACTTGGACACATGGTTAGATAGAGTCCCATCTCACTAGTGCAGTAGGCAGCCTATAGAGCTGCATGACCCTATATTCATAGAGATGCATGCACGAGAGGAGGACAAGCTCCTATTCGATAATTATTGAAGGATGCATGGATTTTCCCATTATTTCTCTGCATTAGAGATCTGAGAAGATAAGTTTATACATTTTTTAATCTCATTTTACATATTGCATATGGGTTTACTTGCTATAATGTTGCTCATATGAGCTATTTTTTGTTATTACATGTGAATAAACCCATTAATGTGTAGTTTCATTGTAAGAGATTTTGAAAGGCATGGGAGAAACTATGGAACGTTCCATGGGATAAAATTCAAAGGCATGATAGAATCTTCATTAAGATCATGGAAAGAACAGGGTTAAAGAGTTAGTTATTTTCTTCTCTCACAAATTCCGTGAAGTTTTATATATGAATGAGTCGATGTTCTATCTCTTTTACATGAAAATTGGCTTTACGTGCTAGTACATATAGCTATGAGGGCATGGTTCTTTTTGAAAGATTCCTTTGCCAAGGATAATGGAGGCATGCGCATGACATCCATTAACTATGCATATAGACTTCAACCCTTAAAATGCATGCATAAATGCATGATTACCAAGGTAAATCCACACATATGGGCACACAAGTAAGCATGAAAATGCCTAAGAAGGAATCCAATGATGGACGACATGGGAGTTGTACCCAAGACCGGTGGCCCAAGCCTGCTTCATTACCGTGAGAGTACTCAAGAAAAGTCAAAGGATGGATGAAGCTTAATTTTCAGGAAAGTATTTGCACACCTTTCTTTTCCTTGAAGACTAAAGGGCATACAGTGCATGTCATAATAGACATGAATTTGAAAAAGGATGCATTGATTGAGATGGCCTTATTTGTCTGGTCACATACACAATTAAGTCATGGAAATGATTTGCACTATGCATCAAATTCATATAGTTTTGGAAAAGAAAGATTGGTTGTGCATAAATATATTCATTTTTATGCATTATGGAAACTCCGATGCGCAAAAAGAAAGATGCATGGAAAATTTTGCACCATGTTTGGAATAAAACAAAGTTCTGAATTGGAAATTTTGCATGCTTTAAGGAGGGGTTCAACTTCTGAACCTTATGCATGCAACACCTTTTCCAATAAAGGTATAAATGTTTTGGCATACACTAAAGTATGCATTTGGAATATATTACTGGGTTTTTGAGTTGTGAGGGAGATTAAGTTCTTGAAGTTAAGCTTAAGTAGAATTTGATTTTATTAGTTTCTAGGAAGAATGGTGATGAGACCAATTGGCTACTATAAACCATTTAGTTCCTTTATGTTTGCCTTAGTAATTAAAATCCAAATAATCCTAACTTCTTGAAATACCTTAAGCTTAATATCCCTCTTATGGAAGTTTAAATTCCATAAAAGCCCATGGCATGCCTGATCAACAAGGCCATAGAATTAAGGTAGTAATACAAAAATTTTCTCTCTCAAAACCACGATACAATGATGGTAACTTAGAGCACTATCTTCTTAAAGCTCTAAGGAAGAGAAAATATGGTATTACAGAATCTTAGTTTTGGAAGATGAAAGTATTAGTGCTTTGTTCAAGAAAAGTTCTTTGTTTGAAAGAACTACAAAACTATTTGGAGCTTTACATTATTCTTTCAAGAAAATGCAAGGCATTAAGAGAACGTAAAACTCAAGGGTTGTAATAAACCCTAAGTACCATTTTCTAATGTCCTAGAAATAAAGGAATCTTTAGTAAATGGAATTACCATCTACTTCAAACATAGAGATTGGATTGGCAAAGTCAATTATTCTCAGATTACTCATTATGTCATAAGAGATAATATCTAGTTGAGATTTAAACTAGCTCTATTATCAAGTGACATAACAGGGATCTTTTGAAGTATATCTGAATCAAGGAATAATTGAAAAAGTCAATTTAAGACAAGTCTTGTCAAATTACAATTAAGACTTGGTAAGTTAAAATTTTCATGAGCACCAAAACATACTATGGAAGTTACACTTACAAGTCCAAGTGGTAATAGATATTACTTGATGAGAAGAAGGTTTGATCCAAAATTCAAGTTAAAGTTACCTTTACTTAAGTGGAAGTGGGAGTCAGATGGTATGGGACATCTAGACTTATATTACCACTAGAGTTGATTTGGTGGTATGGGACATCAAATTTAGAGGTAACTCAAAACTTGAACCTTGGGAAATTTTCTCTACATGTTTGGAGAAGAGAAAGCAAAAAAGCTCTGAATAGTTCTTTTAACCAGGACGGACAATAAAAGATTGAAAATAAACTCTTTCAAATATTTCTGAAAGAGCACAATTTTCAATTTACTCTCAGGTAGTTTTCGAGGACGAAAACTCTTAAGGAGGGGAGAAAGTCCCCAAGAGCTTGTATCTTATGCCTTGAAAAGACCAAATACGGTCTTGCAAGGTAAAAGATATGCAAGAAATAGATAAAGTTGAAGTGATTCCTCGTATGCTAGTGCTTCATACTTCTTTTATTACGTCTTCCAAATTAGATGAAGTTCTCAAGGTTTTGGAAATCTCAAAGAGCCTCAACAAAAGAGAACAATTACACCATAAGGATTGTGTGAATCCTAAGTGGGTTAGGAAAATAATCCGGATAAGCTATAAAGCATAATCCAAATAGTATCTTGATGCTTCATGGTGATAACATAACATATGTTATGGATCCCAGTAATATAGACCTAAGGAATATGGCTTCTTTTATGAAGCATAATAGCTAGATCCCCAAGTTAAACCCATGGGTAAAGCATTGAACATGAAGGGATCTATTGGAGAAAGACCTAATCTTATCTCTTATTTTGGCAAAAGAAGAGAAGAAAAGCCAAAAGACCCAAATAAGGTAAAGATCAAGTCAAACTTAAAGTTTGATAAGATGAGTCACACCACATTAAATGGTTAACCAAATATTTGGAGTATGATTAGTAGTGGTGTATTTAAGCACCTTAGTCCTCGCTCTCATAAATTGGTACCATAGTATGAAGGGCATTTAAAAGGACAGAAAAGGTGAGAAGGTATAGAGACATAGTTATGTGGATTGGATGAAGAACCCACTGGTATGGGACAGTGGGGACTGATTCCCATTGAGTACTTTTTCTTGATGGCCAGAAGAGAAAGGGACTCATGATCCAATGGAATACATCAGGAAGATAATGTCTAGGAATTCACATCTTCTTCAATTATCCTCTCAAAGGGGTGTTATTCTAACAAGGCATGAAAGGATCTGATCTATCTCTCATAGAGAGTTAGAAATAATGAGAGGATCAACTTTTTTGAGTTTGAAGGTAAACTCCAAAGAATGAAGCTCTAAAATCTTCATCCCAAAGAATGACTTGAAATTCAAGGATCATAAAAATCATCTTAGATCAAGCTTGACAGAAAGCTAAGAAAGATCATCTTTTTGATACTTGATAATTTGAGTTAACTGAAGAATACGAAAGATCTAATTATGATGTCAACATAGGACGTCTTTGATAGATCTAGAATATAAGGGAGAGAACTCTAGAAGGATCAAGAATTCCCTTAAGGTTTGAGATCCAATTAAAGATCCATATGGATTAAACATTGAAGAAATGAATTGAATAATCTGTTTCTACTTATGACCTTAAAGATAACACGATCTTTTACACTATGAGTTCCCATCTTGGGACATAGTTATAAAGATCTCAATCTTTTTGGAAGAACAAGTAAAATAGGTTTCAATCAATTGGAGTCTACAATAGTTAGATTAATCCTTATGGATTCTAGTCCCTTAAAGTGGATTCTCAAAACTACGTAAAGTTTCAAAAGAACATTGAATCCACTTTTGGTAAGCTATTCAAATTCTCTCTAAAGATAAAGAGGATGTTATATCCTTGTAAAAATTAGATAATCCACCTTTACCATTCTATTGGTTAGATAGGGATTATATAATGAAATTTCCCTCTATTTATATTTATTGGAGGCAAATTGCAAACAAAAAATCCACCCATTTCACTAAGCGAGAGTGATTTGGGCAGGGATTATGTAAGATTCATCTTCCTTTTAGAACAAGTTGGATTCTAACTTGAGATGAATCTGATAAGGAAGCCTTAAGTAGCATTCATCTATTTTGCTAGGTCCATGCACTAGTGCAAAGAGATGGACCAAGGTAGCAATTTAGCTGAAATCACTTTGGCTCCACCTAATCCACATGTTTGAGCTTTGGAGACACTAGATGACACATGGCTTAAACAAAGGAAATAGGCAGGGATGTTCTCTTCCACCCTTTTCATTCTTTCGATACTTTGCATTGGAATCAGTTCTTTTTTGTATGTATGCAAAACTAGATGGAACTTTGAATGATTGGGGCAGGGAATCAGACCACACATGGATTCTCCTCTTTAAAAATTCATTCAGGATAGAAATCACCCTTTTGGATTAAGAGGCGAATTAGAGAGATGAAGGCCATGATCTTTGAGATTGATCATGGAGCACGGGGGAATACCCCAAGGTATATATCTCCACACATTTTTGAGGACGGAAATGCTTTTAAGGGGGGGAGAATGTTGTATAATTACATGGGTGTAAGGGGTAGAACCCTTGGGTTTCTAGGTGTGAAACCCTTTGGATTTATGGTTTATTTACCCCTTTTAGATGGGTCTTGAACCTTAGGGCTAATTCTCTAAGGTTGAGTACCTTAGGTTTGATTGGAAGCTTCTCCTAGCCACTTGATTTGTATGTGAGAGCTTGGAGAGTCTTCTTTTAGAAGCCATGTGATTTCATGTGATTTCCTAAGCTTGGAAACCATGTGAACACCTTAGGGACCCATGTGATGGAAGGTACACATGCCCTCTTGAGAAGGACTTACCCCCTTGGTCTTGGAGCTATATAATGGAGGGGTTGGTTGGGTGGAAACACATCTCTCTTCCTAGTGTGTGGCCTTGCTAGTTAGTTCTCTCAGACTTCTTAGTTCAGTTGTGTGGAGGCTATGGAGTCCTTTCACAATAGCCACCCTCTCCAATTGAAGAACCAGAACCAAACACACTGGTGGAGATCCTAGTCGAATAAAGTTTTGAAGAATGATATGAGCCAATGCTAGTACTAGGCGAGTGTGTAATAGTTGAGGTCCGAGCCACCTTCAATATAGAAGTCCTAGATTGGCTCAAGAGAGTAGAGCAGATAGGAAAAACCCACAATGATAGAGTGGCCATGCATATCAAGTCCCTTTCCAATATGGAAGAAACAGTTCTCAGGTCCTCCTATTTTTGAAACATATCCTATCAACGACTGATCACCACATTAGAAATGCAATATGAGCCTTGTTTTGTATTGTTAGTCAATTATAATGCAGAAATTAAAAAGAATATAGGGAAAGAGCCAACATTTGCTACTTAGTTCAAACCCAATAATCTACCAGAAGAGGCACGAGTAGGATCTATTTTTTAACCTAATTCGCGTGCGCCATTGTTAGTGGACTACCTTTAAATGATGTGCACATGGGAAAGCATGAAACTCTATATTAAATATAACCTATGTTATGGCCCTATGGTCTATCGTAGGTCCTAAGAAGCTTTTTCCGTCAAAGTCTGCAAAAACAAAGGATGGTCTGATTTGATTAATTATACATATTTTGCTCCATCCAGAGGGCCACCCATTGTGGCTTATATGATCTCTACCATACGCCATTGGTCTACACAGTTAAAGAATGTACCAGACATTGCCACAAAGATACTATGAAGATCTTTGAGCTCATGACATTAGTACTCAAGACGTTTCAAAAGATTCAAGCTCCATACATTTCAGCCCTTGGATTTTTTGAAGGCAACCAAGATTTGGTATACGACATGAGCCAAACCCCCTCAGTCAACATAATATATGCATGGCATGCACGAATCAAATATATACCTGCTTGCTACAAGTAGAATTTTGAAGAAATGTTCTCTATCGGGTTCTAGGAATATCATTCTGAAACTCTCATTCCCAAACCAATACATGTATATCATTTACGCTTGCCACATCCAGACATTCTAGAACCAATTGATTGGGATCAAATGCTGACAGACTTGGAAAGAGGACTACGTATCGAAGAACATCAGCTCTCCACTAATGTCATCGAGTATTACATTAAGCACTCCTGACAAAAAGGGTCTGTTAGCGAGACATGGAAGCCATCGAAGGGAGTCTGAACAAAGGGAAAGCAAAGCAGGATTAAGCAGGCAAAGCAGTCAACGCAGATCCAGCAAGTAGGGCACATACTTTTTCATGAAGAAATACTTCCCAAAGAGTGATTTCAGTTACTTCACACCATTGTAAGTACCATTTTCCATTATTCCTACTTTCGTTTGTGCAAGCCAAGGAGTTCTTAAGCTTGAGGAGTATGAGAAGTATCTATGTACCAATTTTCATAATTTTCAGAGCTCGTTTGAGCCTCCATAATAGCCTAGGAATCTAATTTTTAACTAGGCCACACACTAGGTCTAGACAAGGCCAAAGCCTAGTCAAAAACTATAAAAGGAGCTAGAGAGCTCATTTTCAACGTTAGCTTGTTAGATTTTTGAGCTATTGTAAGACTTTTAGAGCAGCAAAAAGAACTCCATTGTTCCAATCTTTGTCTTGCCTTCTGTGTGCATATGTGTGTATGTGTGTGCATGCTTGTGTGCTTCTCACTCATGCACTTGTGCTGTCACTTGATCATAGTCATCATACTAGTCCTCATGTCCTCACGGATTGACAATTATGAGGTGGATCTCCTCACGTTGGTACATGCCAATGTGCTAGAGTGACAAAGTTGCATCACCAAAAGAATTTGGAACTTTTCTACTTTGCGTATAGTTGTTGTGGTCTTTCTTTCCTCTTTATCCTCCTTGGCTGTTGTTGTTCATCTTCCTCTTGAGCTTCCATATCCACCTCTATTGTATCCTCTTTCTCTTTGGTTTCTAGGGCTCCTATAACAATTCTCAGTAATGTGGTTAGTTAACCCACATATGGCACATGGAGAGCAGCTTTGAGATCTCCCCCTGCCTTGTCTTCCTCCTTTGCCCGTTCTTCTTGAACTGCTACCTCTACCTGCAAAGTTTCCTTGAGAGGTACTACCTTCATCATCAGACTTTTTGCTCTTGCCTTAACCATCCTTATTCTTGTTCTTATCTATATATAGGGCAGAGGATTGATTACCTTTTGTGTTGTCTCCATTCTTTATAAGCTTTTCCTCATGTGTAAACAATTGTCCCATGAGTGAGTTGAAGTCAGGGATGTGCATGTCCATGTAGAGGTCCATGTCTATGGAAAAAGCTTCCCATTTGTCATCTACATTTATTCCATTGATCACTTGCTTCACTCTCTGCTCCTCATTTATAACTTCTCCAATGCTCCTAAGCTTATCTGCTAGGTCCTTCATCTTGGTTACAAAATCAGTCACACTTTTGCTTGGGCATCTTTTTAAGTGTGGTGAATTCCATCTAGAGTTTGTTTTTTCTTGCTTTAGTACTTGATGAGAAGAATGCTTCAAGAGCATTCCAAGTCTCTTGTGAAGTCTTCAGCTCGTGATGTGTGGAAGTAAAAAATCAGCGATTGAGTTAAGAATGCATAACCTAGCTAGAGCATCCTTTGAGCACCATGTGGTTAACCTGTCTTAATCTTCTTGAGTTGGTTGTCCTTTGCTTTTGAGGATTGGCATCATCTCATCTCCAGAAATGTAACCATACAGGTTTCTCCATTGAAGATAAGCTTCCATTCTGAGTGACCAATCTGAGTAATTACCTTGATCCAGTTTCTCTATGGATGAAGGAAATCCATCTCCGATGTTCATTTCTTGTTGCTCTGATACCACAATGAGGAGATGGTTGAGGTTGATCTAGAGATGAGCTAGTATTGCACAAAACCTGCTCTACACCTACCAAGTTGACTATAGGGATCTTTAGTAGACTCCTTTGGCTCCACAATAATGTATTTATACCCACTATGTACTTTGAAACATCATTTCCAAAAGTTTGTACCAAAACAGATAACTTGCATGTACTAGAAATGTGAGAAAACCTTCTATTTTGGGAATGTAGATGCTCAATGTTTTGCTTAGTGCTCACAACCTAGTATGAATTGACTAGAGAGCTTTTGCACACATCTACTTAAAGTGTATAGATAACTTAAATAAGATATTTCATAAATTTAGAGGTACTATACACTGAGCAATGAGTTTAACAACTTAGGGGGGTCATCCACATATTTAATGAACAAGATGATGTGCACACATAGTCGACTTCATCAGTTCATATCTTGAGATTGGTTGAAACAGAAATAATAAAACTTTATACATATATAGTGGACAATTCATTCTAACTATAGTAAGTTAAAGTCTAGCAAATGGTTGAGTAGACTGAGAAATCACTCCTGTAAAATTATTGAAATGATGAAGTTGAGTCAGAGAATAGTAGACAAAAATGATCATGAAGAAATGTATCAATTAGTATATGATAGTGCACATATGATACATGGGAAGTGTATTGGACTACCAATGTATGCATTTAATTATGGCTTTCATGTGCAAGCATACACCCAATATGCACTGTGACTTGTGAACTAGAATACCAACATACAGGTTCCAAGTCAAAAGCACACATGTAGACCTCTCTCTCTGATATAGATGTATTGGACCTCTTTCTGATACACAATTAGAATACCAACATATTGGTTACAGATGTACCATGTCGAAAGTAGACCTCTCTCTCTGATACACAACCAAAGCACGAACTATTCTATGTATTGTGTACACATGACTATCGTCCACAACATATTATATAATACACTATATGAGTGCAGATGAGCTTACCTTAGTCCTTGAGACTTGGTTCTTATCATCACATTTGAATGGAAGACTACAGATCAAGATGGGTGACTGCCAACATATTGAAATTTGAAACCACGAGCCCCATTTTATAGATTGTAGTCTAGAATACACAGTGCACAATGGACGATCTTGATTTCGGTTGTTCACTCACTACAACATATGAGGGGCATACCGACGCTGTATATATCGATGGTCACGCTTGGCACCAGTATGGGCCTCAAAAAATGTCACTGAGAGATACCGACGGTCAAGTGACCGTTGGTATGACCATTTTAAACGGATTGTCGGTGTGGCCCGCAACCCTCGGTATATGCATCGGTATGGGCGTCGGTATTTGCGTCGGTATTTGCGTCGGTATAGGCGTCGGTAATTTACTGGAAGTTACCGACGCGCATACCGACGCACATACCGACGCGCATATTGAGGGCGAGTTTTAAACATACCGTGAACCCGAGAGCAAAACTTCACATTTTGCATGTTTGAGTACTGTTGGTCTTCTCTCGAACTTGCGCGCGCAAATCGAATTGCGACCTGCATTGTCTTGTGCACACACACACACATAGATCTCTCTCTCTACACACACACACACTCTCTCTCAGCTTAGATCTCACATCTTGGTAAGTGTTGCACGTACCGTTAGCATTTGTGTTTCTCTATGCTTTAGGTTTTATAATTTCTCTTTTCTTTGATTTTGCAGAAGTTCTTTGGTGTTGATTGTTTGGAATTGGACGATAGGCGACATAAATTACACTTTGACAACAACGATCCAAAAGAGGGACATACTTGTAAGTGATTATTTTATTCTCTATTGATAGAGAGAAAAGGAGAGAGAGAAAGAGAGGGGAGAGAGAGAGAGAGAGAGAGAGAGAGAGAGAGAGAGAGAGAGTAGACATGTGCGTTCGACACCTCAGCGCGATACAAGTTCTGGCCCATCTCGTAGATCGAGGTCACGATCTGGAGCAGGAGGTTCTAAGAGTGGATCTACAGGTAGGTTTGGAGGCGGAGGAGGCGGCTGTTGTGGAGGTAGTGCGACGTACGTTGTGTCGCCTTCTACTCCTAGGACGAGTATCTCAGATGTAGGTACACCACGCAGTACACCACGTACACATTGGGGTGCTCATGACCATGATGACTCCAAGGTATATAGTATCCGAGATGGAGCTCCGGTGATGGATGTGGCTGGCAAAGCAATGCGTGCACACATACGACAGCTTTGCTCCATCCAGTTTGGAAACTCTATCATGCTGAAATGGAGTGAACAGGATAAAGATCAGAAGATATATCACACAGATGATTTATCAGGAGTTCAGATCAGTCGATGGACAGTCTCTTGTCAGTTCAGAGTGGATTTTGCACACGGCACGTGAGGTTATGTCCCATCGATGATCCGAGGCTCGTGATGCTTTTAGAGCAGGCTTACCAAAGCCTGTATGGTTAGATGCTGAGGAGTGGGACGTGATTCGTGACGAGCAGCAGCAGACTCCTGACCGATATCGCCAGCAGCGAGATGCCGTAGCCACACGTTTAGATACGGTTGGACCGTCACATTTGGGCAGCGGCGGATATGACACGATGCATCATGAGTTTGTAAGTACCATTTCATTTATTGAATTTATTTGTGTTAAATTTCTCATGTATGTTCCTCTAATCTTTTGTATATTCGTTTCAGGAGCTGGCAATGGGTCATCCTCCAACACGAACGGAGGAGTCTTACGGATATCGTCATGGGTTGATTGCACTATTGGAGGACTTGGAGGTACGCGGTGCGGTCGTTTCATGGGAGCATTTGCGATGAGGTAATTAATTTATAAACTTGTTTTTTACTTGTTGTTTGTAATTTTCATGTGAATTTATCTCATTCCATTAATGTTTTTTGTTGCAGGACTGTTGATATGGAATGTTCTTTGCATGTGTACGGTAGTGGAACACCAAAATTTTGTATTTGATTTTCATATGGCAATGCATTGCTTTGCCACATTTTGTAAAAGCGTCATATATGACAATGGTTTGCCACACTCTTGTACATGCTTCATTATTGAAATATATAACTTCTTTTGTAGATGGTTCATGGTTCATTCTGATTATCTCTTTTGTGTCCAATAATACTCTGTTTCATGAAATCATATTTCGGTTGACATTAGAGTACACATCACATGTACTCGGTTTTTTTTTGGGCAGAGTGTATTGTCTTTTGTTAAGCAACATCATGGTAATGTTGCTGTAGCAAAAGACAACACACTCTGCCCAAAAAAATTTTTGCAGGTATGGTCGTCGGTATACGCGACGGTACTCCCAGTAATGTCATCGGAATAAGTGTCGGTACACCTAGAAGGCGATGGTATACGCGACAGAACACCAAGCAGAGGCCTCGGTATGGGTGCCGGTATGGGCGCCGGTATTACCGACGCATATACCGACGCATATACTGACGTTTATACCGACGCATATACCGGCGCTTATACCAACGTTTTTGTACTGACGCACATACCGACCTCTACACCGACGTCACGGCAAATAAAGCCGCGTTCATTTTCCTCGGTAAAAACCTCGGTATACCATCGATCTCTTGTAGTGACTACTCATTGTACATTTTGCGCATAAGTTGGAGCCTCAAACAGAGTTGCAGTGGCAGCTTCAAACACAATTCTAGAGGATATCTTGATTTCGATTGCTCACTACTCACTGCACATTGTGCACGTGATTCCATAAGGGACTCATCTATTGCTACATCTTGCACATAAGTTGGAGCATCAAACACAATTGCAGTGGTAGCTTCAAACACAGTTGTAGTGGCACATAAGCTCAAGCGCGAAACACAGTTGCAACTTGTAAGGCTAGAGCCCTTTTTCATGTATGTAATTTCATATTGAACTATTTTTGAGCGGGGGATTCTAGAATGTGAACGCAAACTTCAAAAACTTTTTTTTTTTTAGAGTACAATGAATTTGGAAAGACACACACCCGACCTTGTAAGGTAGAGGCACCCATCTTGGGGAACTCTCAGGCATCCAACCCTCGGTGGGACTTGAACCCTGGCCATCTACTTAGAAGTACAAGGCACATCCGTTAAATCACACCCGCTAGATTAAACTTCAAAACTTTTACCACCTTAAATTCCTTAAATTCCTTAAATTCCTTAAACCCGATCATTTATGGACACTTGTCATTTGTGAAAGAACGAACCTAAATTAAAAACTCAAAATATGAGATTCGAGAATTTAAATTTCACGGGACATAATTTACAATGTGTAAATTCTTTAATGTATTACTACTCACTAATATATATAAATGTATACCATTATATGACTTTCTAGTCTTTTTTGACGCCTCATCAACAGTTTCAGGCTTCTTATGACGCTTAAACTTTATACATGAGCATCATTATGAAGCTCATGAGAAAAATTTAGGAGTCATAGGACGCCTAGAGAGGCCGTGGACGCCTGATTGGACTTCGAATGAGGCCTAGAGAGGCCGTGGACGCCTCGCCTGATTGGACTTCGAATGGGGCCTTTTCCTTCGAGCTTGCGGAGGTCAAAGTCTGAGAAAAAGGCAGCTCATCGAAATGTGCAGCTTCAGACACTTCTGTTTGGGCTCTGGTTGTAGCCCTCTGCTACGCAGTTATCATGATCGGTCAAGGTAAGTCTTAAATCAGTTTCACTCTTCAGTACCGACGACACGACGCGTCATTCCAGGCTTTTTGCCATCGCTGTGCTCACCTACGTTTTAATTCTATCCCAGGAATACATCCCTTTCCACACAGATCCTGCCAACGAATATCAAGGGAATCTGTGAGTGTCGGGAACATCATCTGTCCAGGAGGCATCCTTGGAGAATCGCCTTTAGCTTACGCATCGTGTTCATAACTATTAGCGGCAGTGCTTCACTATGTACGCACTGATCACATATTTCGATCATCCACATCAATGGTGTAGGCTTTGTGATCTTAGCTTGGATCAGGTGACCTACGTTCGTTGCCACTTGTTCCGCATTGTACACATCCAGCTTTCCTGATCACACATTTCCAACATCCACTTTCAAGGCGAAGGTCTATCCTGTAGAGGGCTCCTTCATTTATACACAGCTTCGCTTCTCCTCTCTACCTCATCACCTGCATCCACGCTACTGACTTGCGCTGCATTGCCTTCCCTCGACGTCTCGGAGCAGGTAGCATGGCATCCATCTCCGCTTCTTTGGCTGTCAGTGCACCAGCTGAGGTCTCTACCTCCACTTCCAACAGGGCATTCAGTGGACTTTCCAAGTCTGCCTCCTTTTTCGCACCCAAGTCCGTTAACCCACTTTCAATCAACAACGGCAGCCGTGTTAACGCTATGTTGGTCAGTATACTTGCGCCTGTGTGCCAGATGATTTTGGCACTTTTCTGTAGATCTTGTCTGGCATTGAAATGTCGTGAATCTTCTGGTGTGCCATCCAGGTCGTGGACCCATACAACAACTTAAAATACGAGACGCTCTCATACTTGCCTCCACTAACCGATGAGCAGATAGCGAAGCAGGTGGACTACATCATCAGAAATGGATGGAACCCTTGCATCGAATTCGACAGGGTAAGGATTTGTGAAGCATTCTGTCATGTGAATGCATAACGGTGAAGCTGGGCTGCTTGGATTACTTGCAAATAATGCAAGGACGAAACACAGGCGATACATAGATCTGAATTTTTCGTGTTCAATGTTCTGATCTGATTGATTGGGAATTTTGTGAATTGTGGTTTTATGGGACATTTTTGGCGTGATCGAATGTCGTAACTTCTTCTGACTCTTGTCTTTCGCTCTACAGGTTGGATCAGTCCACAGGACCAACTTCTCTGGCAGTGGATACTACGATGGTAGATACTGGATCATGTGGAAGCTGCCCATGTTCGGCTGCACTGATGCTGCTGCGGTGCTCCGTGAAATCGCGGAGTGTGCCAAAGAGCACCCTGACTCATATGTCAGAGTGTTGGGATTTTCTGCTCTTCGTCAGGTGCAATGCGCTGGTTTCCTTGTGAAGAAGCCATCTGTCTAATGTGCAAGCAATAGCTATGGCTCTCCGGTTCAAAATCTGAGTTTCACCCTAAAGCGGTTTTTCTTGACTTTGGACTGATCAATCACAGTGCAAATCTGAGTTTCACTCACAGTGAATTTACCATGACTTTGTAATGTTGAAGAGCGCCGATTCCCTTTGTAACTCAGGTGTACCATTGACTCGGATGAGACTGTACACCTGTTTAAGCGGATCATTTGCTTTATCTTTTCGTGTTTTGGACAAAATTGATATGGAAACTATTATAATTATGCCATTTGCAATTTTCTCTCTACTTTTGATCTGAGTATTGTGGATCAATTTATACAAGCGAGGTAAACGTTGCGAGTCATTTCATTTCTATGACTAAGTATTGTACATAGGCAGACACAAATGAACTATGCGATTCGTTTTAGTCGGTAAGGTGTCACGGAAATGTGTGTGTCATGTATGTTGTGGGTAGGATGCAGCTGGTGGTATGTAGTTGCTATATTCTTTAATTTGTAGCACGTATTTTCTGCACTCGTTTGCTTTGTAAACAGTGGTCATCTGCCAAACAGACTGTGGTGCAGGTACAACTAATGCAAAAACATATTACAACTAATGCAAAAACATATTAGAAGACTAAGAGGACATGGCAAACCAACTGAAACATGGCTATGTTTCCTATGTCGAATAATTGATGGAGCTTTAACTATCAAACTTAGATTTCTAATGTCAATGTTACAATCACATAACCATGTTTGAAATACAGTTTCCTCATCTCTCTCTCTCTCTCTCTCACACACACAGACATGCACACAAAGACAAAAATGGCTGCCTACTTTAGTAGAGTTCTTTGTATTATCTGAACAAATTAGTAAACATTTATAGGATGTGCAGTTAGAGATATATATTTCGTTGTTCTTCCATGCCCACATTCCATTTCCCCATAACTCCTTGAATGCATCCATATAAACAACGTTTTCTGCATTGTAGAAAATGCATGTGGAGAGATTAACAATTTATGCATTTTATAATGGCTTTCATGTGCAAGCATATGTCCAATATGCACTCTGACTTGTGAACTAGAATACCAACATACAGGTTCCAAGTCAAAAGCACACATGTAGACCTCTCTCTCTCTCTCTGATATAGATGTACTGGACCTCTCTCTGATACAGAACTAGAATACCAACATACTGATTACAGATGTATTGGACATGGCAAACCAACTGAAACACGACTATGTTTCCTAGTCGAATAATTGATGGAGCTTTAACTATCAAACTTATATTTCTAATGTCAATGTTACAATCACATAACCATGTTTGAAATACAGTTTCCTCATCTCTCTCTCTCTCTCTCTCACACACACACACAGACATGCACACAAAGACAAAAAATGGCTGCCTACTTTAGTAGAGTTCTTTGTATTATCTGAACAAATTAGTAAACATTTATAGGATGTGCAGTTCGAGATATTTATGTCATTGTTCTTCCATGCCCACATTCCATTTCCACATAACTCCTTGAATGCATCCATATAAACAACATTTTTTGCATTCTAGAATATGCTTGTGGAGAGATTTAAAATTTGTGCCATCAAGAGATGCTGTGGAGGATATGGAAGAGAAGAGAAGCTGTGGAGGATATGGGAGAGAAGAGAATCTGTGGAGGATATGCGATAGAAGCTATTCGATAATTTTTCCATTGAAATTTGTTAATAATCAAGAACTAGAAGAGTGCCCTCATGATTTAGGCATCGATGATCCTCATAATTCAAGGAAATAAGCTAAAAGGAAAATGCTTCCTTGTGTAAGGGATGAGAGGTTCTCAAACTTATGTGTATCTTCTCATGATTCTCTTGTACTTTGCCTCCTTTAAATATATATTTAGCTCTTATGTGTAGCTCTCTGCTTCGCAGTTATCATCATCGGTCAAGGTAAGTCTTCATCAGTTTCAGTCTTCAGTACCGGCGACAAGACGCGTCATTCCAGGCTTTTTGCCATCGCTGTGCTCACCTATGTTTTAATTCTATCCCAGGAATACACCCCTTTCCAAACAGATCCTGCCAACGAATATCAAGGGAATCTGTGAGTGTCGTGAACATCATCTACGCTCTAGTCAATTATACCCTTCTGTGAATGCACATCTTCTGGCCAGGAGGCATCCTTGGAGAATCGCCTTTAGCTTATGCATCGTGTTCATAACTATTAGCGGCGTTGCTTCACCATGTACGCACTGATCACATATTTCGATCATCCACATCAATGGTGTAGGCTTTGTGATCTTAACTTGGATCAGGTGACCATGTTCGCTGCCACTTGTTCCGCATGGACACATCCAGCTTTCCTGATCACACATTTCCATCATCCACTTTCAAGGCGAAGGTCCATCCTCTAGAGGGCTCCTTCATTTATACACAGCCTCGCTTCTCCTCTCTACCTCATCACCTGCATCCACGCTACTGACTTGCGCTGCATTGTCTTCCCTCGACGTCTTGGAGCAGGTAGCATGGCATCCATCTCCGCTTCTTTGGCTGTCAGTGCACCAGTTGAGGTGTCTACCTCCACTCCCAACAGGGCATTCAGTGGACTTTCCAAGTCTGCCTCCTTTTTCGCACCCAAGTCCGTTAACCCACTTTAGATCAACAACGGCAGCCGTGTTAACGCTATGTTGGTCAGTATACTTGCGCCTGTGTGCCAGATGATTTCGGTACTTTTCTGTAGATCTTGTCTGGTATTGAGACGTCGTGAATTTTCTGGTGTGGCATCCAGGTCGTGGACCCATACAACAACTTAAAATACGAGACGCTCTCATACTTGCCCCCGCTCACCGATGAGCAGATAGCGAAGCAGGTGGACTACATCATCAGAAATGGATGGAACCCTTGCATCGAATTCGACAGGGTAAGGATTTGTGAAGCATTCTGTCATGTGAATGCATAACGGTGAAGCTGGGTCGCCTTGGATTAATGGCAAATAATGCAAGGACGAAACACAGGCGATACATAGATCTTAATTAATTTTCGTGTTCAATGTTCTGATCTGATTGATTGGGAATTTTGTGAATTGTGGTTTTATGGGACATTTTTGGCGTGATCGAATGTCGTAACTTCTTCTGACTCTTGTCTTTCGCTCTACAGGTTGGATCAGTCCACAGGACCAACTTCTCCGGCAGTGGATACTACGATGGTAGATACTGGATCATGTGGAAGCTGCCCATGTTCGGATGCACTGATGCTGCTGCGGTGCTCCGTGAAATCGCGGAGTGTGCCAAAGAGCACCCTGACTCATTTGTCAGAGTGTTGGGATTTTCTGCTCTTCGTCAGGTGCAATGCGCTGGTTTCCTTGTGAAGAAGCCATCTGTCTAATGTGCAAGCAATAGCTATGGCTCTCCGGTTCAAAATCTGAGTTTCACCCTAAAGCGGTTTTTCTTGACTTTGGACTGTGCAAGCAATAGCTATGGCTCTCCGGTTCAAAATCTGAGTTTCACCCTAAATCGGTTTTTCTTGACTTTGGACTGATCAATCATAGTGCAAATCTGAGTTTCACTCACAGCGAATTTACCATGACTTTGTAATGTTGAAGAGCGCCGATTCCCTTTGTAACTCAGGTGTACCATTGACTCGGATGAGACTGTACACCTGTTTAAGCGGATCATTTGCTTTATCTGTTCGTGTTTTGGACAAAATTGATATGGAAACTATTATAACTATGCCATTTGCAGTTTTTTCTTTACTTTTGATCTGAGTATTGTGGGTCAATTTATACAAGCGAGGTAAACGTTGCGAGTCATTTCATTTCTATGACTAAGTATTGTACATAGGCAGACAGAAATGAACTATGCGTTTCGTTTTAGTCGGTAAGGTGTCACGGAAATGTGTATCGTGTATGCTGTACATTCTTCTCTGTCGTTTGTAAAAGTAGAAATGTGCGTCGTGTATGTTGTAAAACTCTTAATGCTTGTGTGGGATTGCAAGAGCTTTCTACCTCTAATGTTTGTGTCGTGTAAGCATACAACCGTTAATGCTTGTGTGGGATTGGGGGGTTCCGTAGGTGCTGCACTTCACTATTGTATGTCCAAATAATTCAAGCTAGTATAAAGAGTAGATTGCAAGGTCCAATTGTTAACGAATACAAATCAGAGAAATTGGAATAAACAGAATATTCGAGTATTTACCGCTAGAAATGGAAAGGTAAACATATCTCATTATATAAAAATAAATCGAACATATTTTTTCACAAGAGGATGTATACAACCATTCATACGAGACTATGGGTGCAAGCATTTGTACATTCATACATGAGGTTCTATGAGTTCATACAACCATTCATACGAGACTATGGGTGCAAGCATTTGTACATTCATACATGAGGTTCTTTGGAGCATGAATGAGGAGTTTAACAACTCATCCAAGAAAAGAGCAAATTTGGTATTCAAGATAGCAAATGAGCCAAATGTATTCTAAAGTTGATGAGGACGGTGAAAGTTACTCCAAGGAATGAGAAAACATCTTAGTTCCATACAAAAGGTAAGACTCATAATTTGATATCAAGAAGCGATAGCAAAATGATTTGCAAAATTATGCTTTGATGTACTAGATGAATACTAACATAGTAGCACTATTATCATCCCCTTCGTCATGCTTTTTTGCGTAACCATAAAACCCTTGAAATCATTTACTTATGTACATGTAGAAGATTCAATATCTTTACAACCTAAAAGCCACTTAGTCATAGGCCCAGACCCAAACATAATGAGTCATTGGAAAATATTTTTAACAATGGATAAAATGTTATAATTTTATATGTCATCTTCAAGGTATTTCTAGAGAGCTCATTGAACTAGATAGAAAAAAAAAAGCATCTCAAACTTTATGATAGACCTTCCTTAGTGATTCTCCATAACTTTTGATAGAGGTCACAAAGACTCTACCGACAACAACAATGAGAGATATGCGAACTCCTAATCACCACAGAATGAGAGATATTCCAACTCATAACCACCCAACTACATGGTCACTCCTAATATTTCCATGAACCCTCTCTATCTCCATGCAACCATCCACATGGCACTCATGTACCATATCAAAATATGAGGTAATTCCAACCTTTTCACACATAGGCTCTAGTCCTATGGTGAGCTCTCATAATGCTGTCCTTAGCAAGCCTAAGCATATCCTTCATCTCTTGCAAAAAGTCCTTTGCAGATTGTGATTTCTCATGTTGCATCCTACCACATAAGAAGCTCTTAGCTTGAACCCATACATAAGTATAAATGGACTATGCCCCATGGGAGGGTGCTTGGAAACATGATACAAAAACTCTACTATAGGTAAGTACTCTTCCAATTTTTTTGGCCTTTTATTTACATATGCATGAATGAAGCATATCATTTTAGGATTTGATCAATCCTCTCTGCTTCCCCATCCATCAATGGATGCTCGATCCTGCATATGCTAAATTTAGTATCCAACCTTTTAAATACCACTCTCCAAAAGTGGCTAGTAAACTTCCTATCCTGATCTAAAACAATGTCTAATGGAAGACCATATAACCAGCATAAGTTCTCAACAAAACCCTAGCCATTTTTTTAGATTTAGTGGTGTTTAGAATATTCTAGGTCCATTATCGTTCCAGTTATATCTTTATTATCATGGCATCGAAGGTCAGAGGCACATCTCATGGATCAAAGTCTAGTGCATGTTCCCAAGAGGAACTATAATTTGCGACACAAAGACATCTTTCAGATTTGGAAAGCTGATGGCAGAGACTTTGCTCTATGGAAGATTCAGATTAAAGACATGTTGATTTAGAGGAGGCAGTGAAACCCAGTAAATGGAATCTTAGAGAATTATGCTGACATGGATGATGATGATTGGGATGAGTTGAATGAAATGGCTAGTTGTACCATTCGATTGCACTTGAAAGATAATGTTTACCATTCGATTGCACTTGGAAGATGATGGAGAACCTCTTTCAATTCCACAACACACTCAAAAGTTCTTGCGGGAAATACAAGAAGAGAAATGGGCAAAGGAGAAGGATGTTCCCCCTCCTATTCTTGAGACAGATGACCTTCACGATCAATTTCCACAAGGCATTCCATCTATTTATGAAGACCAAGTAGAGCAACAAGGAGAAGAAAGGTTAGAATTTGAATCCAATTCTTTACAAGAGTTTCCACAGTTCACAGGCACATGGGAATCTGAATCTCTCCAGATCAGAGCTCCCACAATATTGATCAGAAATGAAGACTCGGTGGTTCCAAGAAACGCTGAAGTCGTGAAGAACACTAAGGTTTAGTGTCATCTCACTTTAGAAGAGTTGCTCAAAGTAAAACCTGAGTTATGGAAACATGTGGCAAATCAGGTCCCATAACTTGATTCCAAAATGCCAAAAGTAGGCTCTAAGCAGAAAGCCCCAGAGATACCTCTAGACAAAATAGGAGACATGTGTGAGGGTGAAGAAGGTAATACTTATCTTCCAATCACCTACCAAGGTTACACAACCAAAGAAATCATAGATTCAGGTGCTGGTGTTGTTATTGCAACCACCTCCTTCTAGAAGCGATGGGGCAAACCCACATTAAGACCAACTAGAATGAAGCTTCAAATGGCAGACGGTCATTTTGAAAGACCTCTAGGATTGCTCGAAGGGATAACTCTAACCACCTGTGGTGTAGAGTTTGAGCACACATTTGCTATATGTAACATTGAGAAAAATAATGTCTACGAGATGATCCTAGGAAGGCCCTTCCTATGACAATTGCAAATCGTACAAGATTGGGGAACCAACTCCTTGTACTTATAGCACTTAGGGGTCACCACCAGGGTCAATTTGAAGGATTACACCTTCAGAGATGTACCACCCCTACAGTGGAATCCTAGTATCCACAAGGAGCAAGAAGATTCAATCTCTGTGCATTCTAAAAGTTCATCTGATACATGCTGGATGCATGAAGATACTCATCTGTGGATGTGCAAGGTCCCAAAGGAAGAGGAAAAATGCTTAAAGGCAAGAGAAAAAGGAACTTCTCAAGAAGATAGACCAATTAGAGACTCAGCCTACATGTCAATGATCTTTCCAGATGAGGAATTTGAGCCTCATGGTTGGGCACAAATCTTAGCTACCATGGACATTGCAGTCAATGAAGAACATTGGACACCTCATTGTGATGAGGAGGGATATGATATTTCAGTGTTCATGTGACACCTCATTGTGATGAGGAGGGATACAATATTTTAGTGTTCATGTGTCAGCCCTTGCTAGAAGAATGTGACCCTACTGACTTCATAGAAGAAGAGAATGATGACAATCTTGACATTGGTACTCGCCATTGTGCTAGAGTGACACCAAATTTGGCGTCATCCTCGCCAATGGCACCAAATTTGGTGTCACTCTAGCACAATGGCGAGTACAAACGTCAGGAGCTCCACCTCATAAATGCCAATCTGCGGAGACGTGAGGACCGGTATGAAGACCAAGAGCAAGTGAAGTGTGCAAGTGCGTGAGTGAAAGCACACAAGCATGCACACACATACACACACACGTGCACAAGCTAAGAGCAAAGAGTGGAACAATGGAAGATCTTTGATTGCAAAAGTACTCTCTTACAAAGCTGAAATCTACGACAAGCTAACACCGAAAATGAGCTCTCCAGCCCTTTTTATAGTTTTTTGAGTAGTTTTGGCCCTATCCAGACCTAGTGTCCGGCCTAGTTAAAAATTAGGTTCCAGGGCTTATTTGGGGGCTCAAATGGAGCCTAACAATTATGAAAATTGGTAGGATGATACTTCTAATACTCTTCAAGCTCAAGGACTCCTTGGATTCAACAAAATGGAGTTATAAAAATAAAAAAATGGTATTTACAATGGTTTTTAGTGATAAAAATCACTATTTTTATAGGGATTTCTTTTGAAAATTTGACATGTTCTTCTTGGAGCTTCCTACATGCTCCTTCTTCTTGTGTGTCCACTTCACTGATGCGCTTCCATGCTACATGCTCCTTCTTCTTGTGTGTCCACTTAATTGATGCGCTTCCATGCTTGTGGGTGACCTTGACTGTCAACAAGATGACAGGTTCTTTTGTGTATCTTCTCATGATTCTCTGGTACTTTGCCTCCTTTAAATATATATTAAGCTATTATTGGAGAAGAAATATTTTCCATATGGAAGAAATTTGTAGTAAAATAGTTACCACGCAAATAAAGAACAGAAATAGGCACTCTCAGTGTACAATGTTGGCAGTGGTGAGGGCCATGCACTTTTTTTTTGAAATGGAGTTTGGCAAGTGCCTACTCCCTTGAGATTTAACTTTGAAAGAACAATTGTACAAGTGAATGGGCATAGTATCCGTGGGACCCTCGTATCCCACAAAGCAGGGGTTAGAAAACATTACAATTGGTTTCAACTAGTTTAGACTGGCCAAAGCCATTACATGTCCAACCCAGGGATTGAACTCTAGACCTCTACCTCAAGACTAGACCAAAGACTCAACCACTAGAACAATGGGATGTGGACAAATGAGGGCCTTGCTTGTTGGAACATGCTTGACTCCAGCTCCAACCTCATCTAGCCTTAGGCCTCTTCTTAGTTTCTACCATGCAAGAGCTTTCTACCTCTATTATTCCTAGTAGGTGTAGGCATACAACCCTTAATGCTTTTGTGGGATTGGGGTGTTCCATGTGTGCCGTTGCAAGAGAACTCCAATTACGGCCACCACGTGCTAGAGAGATGACTCTCCTCCCAACCAAATGCCTCTATATATGGCTCTCTCGAGGGGACTCCCTGCTTGGGTAGGTGGATACTAGCCATCCAAGTGTCAACCATGTAACTACATGTGTGCCAAGTGTCCTAGTTAACTTGAGTTAACTCAAGTGGATGCTTCTAGAAGGCTCTAGAGCTCTTTGGAAAAAACACTCTCCCCATGTAGCCCATGGGGATTGAACCCAATACCTCCTCCTTCACATCCTTGAGACTTAACCACTAAGCTAAGTGGATCACTTGTTCACAAGAGCACATGACCTCCTAGTAAGTCTAAATTTTTAGATCTTTGGTCATACAAATAAGTGATCAAACGGTGTCTGATTTGAGATCCATCTAAACTAGCCGGACGCTTAGATCATAGACTTACTTTATTACATTCTTCCCCGCTTGGAAAAATATTTTTGTCCTTGAAAATAGAGCTATATATCTACTATAGGAAACCCTCGAGCGTCATGTTCTAAAACTGGAAGAACATGGTCATGTTCTAGAACTGGAAGAACATGTCTCATCTCTATGGTGGCCTCCGTGCCCAAATGATTCAAAACATTGTCTTTCTTTGCATTTTGATAAACTGGTCAAAGTACAAAGTAGTGAATGAATAATAGGGGTGGATCTAAAAACATCCCTGGCCAATTCACAGTTTCTCGATGTGCGCTCTAGGCACAAACATGTGAACTGGGTGGATTCAAATTACTAGTCCATTTCTCGGCATGACTGGTGCATGGACTTAGTAACGAAGGTGTGATTCTTATCCCTCACAAGAGTTTGAGAACTATTGATTCACTTGAATTTGTTTTGGAGAACTTGAAGTTTGGTTGTCCCAAAATCTAACTTGGATGTTTGTACAATGGTTAACTCCTATCAAACAATTACTTGATTTTTTCACCCGACTAGAGGACTTCTTTGTCCTAATGAGTTTAAAAATCCTATGTAAATTGTAGGAGAAACTTTACCAATTTCTTTGAGTCAACCATACTATAACTTGATCAATTCAAATTCAGAATGAAAATTTATCCAACTTAGGAAACTTTTCTCAAAGACTTGGGCTAAAAATTCTTAATTGGGAACTGTCAATTGTTGAGCAATTCCTAACTTCTCTATTTTAGAGTATACTAAGACTCTAGGAAATCATTTACGCTATAACTTGAAGCAAAATGAATTAGTCAATCTTGAACTTATCATCTTTTGATGTTTGAAAAGGTTCTTGTACATAAGATCTATCTATGATGTTTAATTTAGTTACTTGGTTCTATCCGGCTAACCCTTGAATTTTATGAAAAGAATCAGATATCATATCTGAGTCAAATCCAAAAGTTTCGGAAAGTGGAAAGAAAGAACTAAAACTTTGTTCAACTAATTCAAACTTCAAAGATACGTAAACTTGTTACGACTCAAATCTAGATGACTTAAGACTTTATCTTCTCAAAGATGTGTTCCAACAAGATATTGAAGCATTCTATCTATCTTTAAGAGAAACGGATTTGAATTTAAAAAAACTCAAAAAAAGAGATTCGAGAATTTAAATTTCACGGGACATAATTTACAATGTATTAATTCTTTAATGTATTACTACTCACTAATATATATAAATGTATGCCGTTATATGACTATTAATCTTTTTTGACGCCTCACCAACATCTTCAGGCTTCTTATGACGCTTAAACTTTATACATGGGCATCATTATGAAGCCCATGGAAAAATTTTAGGAGTCATAGGACGCCTAGAGAGGCCATGGACGCCTGATTGGGCTTTCAAATAGGGCGTTTTCCTTCGAGCTTGTGGAGGTCAAAGTCTGAGAAAAAGTCAGCTCATCGACATGTGCGGCTTTAGACACTTCTGTTTGGGCTCTGGTTGTAGCTCTCTGCTTCGCAGTTATCATGATCGGTCATCAGTGCCGACGACACGAGGCGTCATTCCAGGCTTTTTGCCATCGCTGTGCTCACCTATGTTTTAATTCTATCCCAGGAATACATCCTTTACAAACAGATCCTGCCATCGAATATCAAGGGAATCTGTGAGTGTCGCGAACATCATCTACGGTTTAATCAATTATACCCTTCAGAATGCACATCTTCTGTCCAGGGGGCATCCTTGGAGAATCGCCTTTACCTTATGCATCGTGTTCATAACTATTAGCGGCATTGCTTCACTATGTACGCAGTGATCACATATCTCGGTCATCCACATCAATGGTGTAGGCTTTGTAATCTTAACTTGGATCAGGTGACCTACGTTCGTTGCCACTTGTTCCGCATTGCACACATCCAGCTTTCCTGATCACACATTTCCATCATCCACTTTCAAGCCGAAGGTCTATCCTCTAGAGGGCTCCTTCATTTATACACAGCTTCGCTTCTCCTCTCACCCTCATCACCTACATCCAGTTCCCTCGAGGTTTCGGAGCAGGTACCATGGCATCGATCTCCGCTTCTTTGGCAGTCAGTGCACCAGTTGAGGTCTCGACCTCCATTCCCAACAGGGCATTCAGTGGACTTTCCAAGTCTGCCTCCTTTTTCGCACCCAAGTCCGTTAACCCACTTGCAATCAACAACGGCAGCCGTGTTAACGCTATGTTGGTCAGTGTACTTGCGCCTGCGTGCCAGTTGATTTTGGTACTTTTCTGTAGATCTTGTCTGTGGACGTCGTGAATTTTCTGGTGTGGCATCCAGGTCGTGGACCCATACAGCAACTTAAAATACGAGACGCTCTCATACTTGCCCCCACTCACCGATGAGCAGATAGCGAAGCAGGTGGACTACATCATCAGAAATGGATGGAACCCTTGCATCGAATTCGACAGGGTAAGGATTTGTGAAGCATTCTGTCATGTGAATGCGTAACGGTGAAGCTGGGTTGCCTTGGATTAATGACAAATAATGCAAGGACGAAACACAGGCGATACATAGATCTGAATTAATTTTCGTGTTGAATGTTCTGATCTGATTGATTGGGAATTTTGTGAATTGTGGTTTGGCGTGATCGAATGTCGTAACTTCTTCTGACTCTTGTCTTTCGCTCTACAGGTTGGATCAGTCCACAGGACCAACTTCTCCGGCAGTGGATACTACGATGGTAGATACTGGATCATGTGGAAGCTGCCCATGTTCGGCTGCACTGATGCTGCTGCGGTGCTCCGTGAAATCGCGGAGTGTGCCAAAGAGCACCCTGACTCATTTGTCAGAGTGTTGGGATTTTCTGCTCTTCGTCAGGTGCAATGCGCTGGTTTCCTTGTGAAGAAGCCATCTGTCTAATGTGCAAGCAATAGCTATGGCTCTCCGGTTCAAAATCTGAGTTTCACCCTAAAGCGGTTTTTCTTGACTTTGGACTGATCAATCACAGTGCAAATCTGAGTTTCACTCACAGTGAATTTACCATGACTTTGTAAGGTTGAAGAGCGCCGATTCCCTTTGTAACTCAGGTGTACCATTGACTCGGATGAGACTGTACACCTGTTTAAGCGGATCATTTGCTTTATCTGTTCGTGTTTTGGACAAAATTGATATGGAAACTATTATAATTATGCCATTTGCAGTTTTTTCGCTACTTTTGATCTGAGTATTGTGGATCAATTTATACGAGCGAGGTAAACGTTGCGAGTCATTTCTATGACTAAGTATTGTACCTAGGCAGACACAAATGAACGTACTTAGTCACGGAAATGTGTGTCGTGTATGTTGTACATTCTTCTCTGTCGTTTGTAAAAGTAAAATCACTGTCGTTTTGTGGGTAGATTCAGCTGGTGGTATTTATGTTGTGCATTCTTCTCTGTGAAGTAGAATGCATATGCTACAATAGTAGGTTCAGCACGAACAGAAATAGCTTGGAATGGTTTCCATCAATGTAGTGAGTAAACCTAAAAAAAAAAAGCATGCAAGCAGAACACTTTATCACATCATGAATTCATGAAGACTCTCTGGTGGCATTCAATGGCATAAAATAACACCGACGCTGATGCAGAACAAATGATTTCACTTTGGAAAAGAGTTGTGCCCATGATTCTCTATGGAACCCCAAAACGGGCATATCTGCACCAACAAATGCTCATTTCCATGTGCATTCTCAATATAAACACACCTTTGGAAAGGTTTGTGGTAGCTTGTGAACTATGATACACTGGAATACAAAACGCACAAAATTAGCGAGTGCCTCAAGATTTTCTTAGATCCATATTAGTTATACATAAATATTCTGGCTGCGGAGAAGAGAAGCTGTAGAGGATATGGGAGAGAAGAGAATCTCTGGAGGATATGCGAGAGAAGTTGTCCAAGAATTTTTCCGTTGAAATTTGTTAATAATCAAGAACTAGAAGAGTGCCCTCGTTTAGGTAAGCTATTATTGGAGAAGAAATATTTTCCATATGGAAGAAAGTTGGAGTAAAATAGTTAGCACGCAAATGGAGAACAAAAGTAGGCACTCTCAGTGGACAATGTTGGCAATGGTGAGGGCCATGCTTTTTTTTTTTTGAAATGGAGTTTATCAAGCGCCAACTCCCCCAAGCTTTAACTTTGAAAGAACATTTGTACAGGTGAATGGGCATAGTGCCGGTGGGACCCCCGTATCTCACAAAGCAGGGGTTAGACAACATTACAACTAGTTTCAACTGGTTTAGACTAACCAAAGCCATTACATGTCCGGCACATGGATTGAACCCTGTACCTCTAGCTCAGGAGATCAAATACTCAACCACTAGAACAACGGGATGAGGACAACGAGGGCTATGCTTGTTGGGACATGATTGACTCCAGTTCCAACCTCATCTAGCCTTAGGCCTCTTCTTAGTTTCTACCCCTCAAGAGCTTTCTACCTCTGTCATTCCTAGTAGGTGTACGCATACAACCCTTAATGCTTTGTGTGGGATTGGGGGGTTCCATGTGTAACGTTGCAAGAGAACTCCAATCAGGACCACCACGTGCTAGAAAGATGAATCTCCTCCCAACCAAATGGCTCTATATATGGCTCTCTCCAAGGGACTCCCTACTTGGCCAGGTGGATACTAGCCATCCAAGTGTCAGTCATGTAACTGCATGTGCGCCAAGTGTCCCAGTTAACTTGAGCTAACTCAAGTGGATGCTTCTAGAAGGCTCTAGAGCTCTTTGGGCAAAACACTCTCCCCATGTACCCCATGGGGATTGAATCCAAGACCTCCTCCTTCACATCCATGAGACTTAACCACTAAGCTAAGTGGATCACTTGTTCAATAGAGCACATGACCTCCTAGTAAGTCTAATCTTGAGATCTTTGGTCATACACATGGGTGACCAAACAGTGTCCGATTTTAGATCCATCTGAACTGGCCAGACCCTTAAATCATAGGCTTACTTTATTACATTCTTCCCCCCTTGGAAAAATATTTTCGTCCTTGAAAATAGAGCTATATAACTACTATAAGCAACCCTTGAGCCTCATGTTCCGGAAGAACATGGTCATGTTCTAGAACTGGAAGAACATGTCTCATCTCTGTGGTGACATCGGTGCCCAAATGATTCAAAACACTGTCTCGCTTTGCACTTTGATAAACTAGTCAAAGTACAAAATAGTGAATGAATAATAGGGGTGGATCTAAAAACATCCCTGGCAAATGCACAGTTTTGCGATGTGCGCATCCCTCACAAGACTTTGAGAACTCTTGATTCACTTGAATTTGTTTTGGAGAACTTGAAGTTTGGTTGTCCCAAACATCTAACTTGGATGTTTGTACAATGGTTAACTCCTATCCAACAATTACTTGATTTTTTCACCCGACTATATGACTTCTTTGTCCTAATGAGTTTAAGAATCCTATGTAAACTGTAGGAGCAATTTTACCAATTTCTTTGAGTCAACCATACTATAACTTGACCAATTCAAATTCAGAATGAAAAAGAATCAGATATCATATCTGAGTCAAATTCAAAAGTTTCAAAAAGTGGAAAGAAAGAACTAAAACTCTGTTCAACCAATTCAAACTTCAAAGATACGTAAACTTGCTACGAGTCAAAATCCAGATCACTCAGGACTTTAACTTCTCAAAGGTCCATTTCAACAAGATATTCAAGCATTCTATCTATCTTTAAGAGAAAGGGACTTGATTCTTAAAACGATTCATAGAGTAACTTTAAAACATCATCCAACCACAATATACTAGTGTGGTAACCAACATCAGTGTATCGACCACTGAGGTTCTATTGATGAGTTCAATGCAAGAGAACTACAATTACGACCTCCACGTGCTAGAGAGATGACTCTCCTCCCAACCAAATGCCTCTATATATGGCTCTCTCCAGGGGACTCCCTACTTGGGTAGGTGGATACTAGCCATCCAAGTGTTAGTCATGTAAGTGCATGTGGGCCAAGTGTCCCAGTTAACTTGAGTTGACTCAAGTGGATGCTTCTATAAGGCTCTAGCGCTCTTTGGGCAAAACACTCTCCCCATGTACCCCATGGGGATTGAACCCAAGACCTCCTCCTTCACATCCTTGAGACTTAACCACTAAGCTAAGTGGATTACTTGTTCACAAGAGCACATGACCTCTTAGTAAGTCTAAACTCAAGATCTTTGGTCATACACACAGGTGACCAAACGGTGTCAGATTTCAGATCCGTCTGAACTTGCCGGACCCTTAGGTCATAGACTTACTTTATTACAATCGCTCTTGGCTGTTGTATGTCCGAATAATTCAAGCTAGTATAAAGAGTAGATTTTAAGATTGAACTTCTTAACAAAAACAAGGTCTAGCTGTTTAATGAATACAAATAAGAGAAATTGAAAAGAACAGAATATTCAAATGTTTATCTCTAGAAATGGAAAGGTAAACATATCTCATTATATAAAAATAAATCGAACATATTTGTTCACCTTTTAATTCTCCTAATATAAAAATGATAAAAAATTTAGTGGAGATGATTTTGAGTTTGACATTGATAACAAGAAAATATAGTACACTAAGGAGAGAAGATTACAACAGAGCGAGGGTTTACATGAAGATTGAGAAGATTACAATAGAGTGAGAAGATTACAACAGAGTGAGCAGGAAGATTTTGCATTTCATCATAATGTTCTATGTTCTTTAAGCTTTCTTCTTATTAATTCTTTTACTATATTTTAGAGATCATTTTCAGAAAAAAGCTTGTATCGTTAAAGGTATTGTACATCTATCCTTATGATTAGATTTTACCATTTACTTTACACTATTAACTGATCATGAGTAGATAATATGAACTTCAGTGTTTTTCAACATTAACTTTTTCATGTGTAGGTAATATAAACTCTTGTGTTTCTCAACATACGGGATTATCACTACAATGATGTGAAACTTGCTCTTACAAAATTTCTTTCTCTCTTCACATCAGCTACCATTTTCCTTCCTTTTGATTACCACCTCCTACTTTTCAAACCATGTTGAGACCCTTTCTAATTCATCTATCTCTCTAGGCTTCTTCTGAATTGATTGGTAACATACACCCTCTTAGGTATGCTTCAACCAAGTCCGTGCTTAATCCAATGGGATCCCAATCCCTACAAATTAATCTTAAGTTGAGATCCCAACTAAGATACAACTCTACCAAAAAGAGAGATCCCAAGAAACATCGTGCTGCATAAGATGTCCAAAGTTCTAGAAGCACCAGAACATCAAAAAGAGATGTTGTTCTTTATTTAGGAGAGGATGAATACAAACACTGTGTATGAGTTCATACAACCATTCATACGAGACTTTGGGTGAAAGCATTTGTACATTCATACATGAGGTTCTTTGGAGCATGAATGAATGAGGAGTTTAACAGCTCATCCAAGAAAAGAGAAAATTTGGGACTCAAGATAGCAAATGAGCCAAATGTATTCTAAAGTTGATGAGGACGGTGAAAGTTACTCCAAGGAATGAGAAAACATGTTACTCCAAGGAATGAGAAAACATGTAAGGCTCATAATTTGAATACAAAAATAGTATCTTTATTATCATCGCCTTCGTCATGTTTTTTTTGCTTAACCATAAAACCCTTCAAATCATTTACTTACGTACATGTAGAAGACTCAATATCTTTACAACCTAAAAGCCACTTAGTCATAGGCCCACACCCAAACATAATGAGTCATTGGAAAATATTTTTAACAATGGATAAAACGTTATAATTTTATATGTCATCTTCAAGGAATTTCTACAGAGCTCATTGGACTAGATTAAAAAAAAAAAAGCATCTCAAACTTTATGATAGACCTTCCTTAGTGATTCTCCATAACTTTTGATAGAGGTCACAAAGACTCTACCGAAAACAAAAATGAGAGATATGCCAACTCCTAATCACCACAAAATGAGAGATATTACAACTCACAACCACCTCATTGCATGGTCACTCCTAATATTTCCACGAACCCTCTCTATCTCCAAGCAAGCATCCACATGGCACTCATGTACCGTATCAAAATAAGAGGTAATTACTACCTTTTCACACATACGGTCTAGTCCTATAGTAATTTCTCATAATGTTTTCCTTAGCAAGCCTAAGCATATCCTTCATCTCTTGCAAGAAGTACTGTGTAGCTTGTATTTTCTCATGTTGCAATCCTACCACATAAGAAACTCTTAGCTTGAACCCATACATAAGCATAAATGGACTATGCACCATGGGAGAGTGTTTGGAACTATTATACGAAAACTCTAGTATAGGTAAGTACTCTTCCCAATTTTTTGGCCTTTCATTTACATATGCATGTATGAAGCATATCATTTTAGGATTTGATTAATCCTCTCTTCTTCCCCATCCATCAATGGATGCTCGGTCCTGCACATGCTAAGTTTAGTATCCAACCTTTTAAATACCACTCTCCAAAAGTGGCTAGTAAACTTCTTATCCCGATCTAAAACAATGTCTAATGGAAGACCATATAACTGGCATAAGTTCTCAATAAAAACCCTAGCCATTTTTTGAGGTTTAGTGGTGTTTAGACTATTCTAGGTCCATTATCATTCCAGTTATATCTTTATTATCATGGCATCAAAGGTCAGAGGCACATCTTATTGATCAAAGTATAGTGCTAGTGTTCCCGAGAGGAACTATAATTTGCGATGCAAAGACATTTTTGAGATTTGGAAATTTGATGGCACAGACTTTGCTCTATGGAAGATTCAGATTAAAGACATGTTGATTTAGAGGAGGCAGTGAAACCTAGTAAATGGAATCTCAAAGAATTATGCTGATATGGATGATGATGATTGGGATGAGTTGGATGAAATGGCTAGTTCTACCATTCCATTGCACTTGGAAGATAATGTTTACGTTATGGTATTAGACTATGAAAGTGCACATGAGCTTTGGAAGAAATTATGCAACACTTATGAAGAAGAAATGGCATTAAATAAAGTGTTTCTAATGAGAAACTTATCTAAACTTCGCATGAAGGACACAAATAATGTTGTTTTTCATCTAAATGAGTTTGATTCTATATTTTCTTAGGTGCAAGATTAAAAAAAATTGTGCTGGATAATGAAATAAAAGAAATCTTGTTGCTATGCACCTCGCCATCATCATGGGATACATTTTTCATAGCTATTAGCAATAGTGCACCTAGTGGTAAAATGGTCTATGATGACAGTGATGTGAAGTGCTCTTGAGTGAAGATATCTCTAGAAAGTCTATGGTTGTCACTTTTGTGATCCTTACCAAGGAAAGAATAAAAAAATGTGGTAGGAGCAAGAACAAGGAAAAGAATGGTTAATGGACTAAGAGTAGAAGTAAACAAAGGAAGTGGGATACTGAGTGCCATTAATGTAATAAGTAAACAAAGGACATGTGAAGAAAGACTGATATGCATTAAAGAATGTTGAAGATAATAGAAAACATGTTGACCGGAATTTTAAAAAGTTATTTCCACCATCTACTTCGACTATGAAGATATAAGAAACTAAAAATATTTCTGATGACGCTCATGCATTGAGACTTCATAGTACTGTGCTTAGTGAGGCTCTAATGGTTGATTCTCTTTCTTTCATGTGGTTGCTGGATTGAAGTGCTTCTTTGCATGTGACATCACATAGAGAATGGTTCTCTAATGCAGCAAAGTCTCTGGTTAATGTGAGACTTGGTGATTCTTAACAATGTGATGTTGTTGGGATTGGAGATGTGGTTGTGTAGTTCATTGATGGCTCAAAATTTACAATGCATAATGTATGCCATGTGTTTTACTCATACATGGTTTTATGTCAAGATCAACTTCATGACCTTGGTTACAAAGTGGTTTTCTATGTGTAGTTCTTTCGCACATCGAAAAACAATGTGATTATTGCAAAAGGAAGAAACGTTTGCTCACTTTATCCTTTATATGCATCAGAAAACGAACACTTGTTATATTTTACATAAAAACCTATGGATTGTCTATGGCATGAATGTTTGGGCCACATATCTTGTAGCTGAATGGAAAATCTATCTTGTTCTAGTTACCTACCTATGTTATCTTTCTTTGATTCCTCATTTTGTGAGAATTATCAATATGTAAAGAAAACTAGGAATCTTCATAAGATGCACATTGAATCTTAAATTTCAACCTTTAAATTTCATTCCTATGCTCACAAGGTCAATAGGTGTTTTTCTTTACTTTATCATTTCATAGATGATGATACAAGAAAAGAGTGCATATATCCTATCAAGTCAAAGGTTGAGGTATTCCCTACTTTCAGGAACTGGCTTGCTTGAGTTGAGATTGAAAAAGGAACTAAGTTCAATGTTTTATGTTCAAATAATGGAGGTGAGTAAACCTTACATGAATTCAGACTTTTCTTCAATCTAAAGGAATTTTTAGAGAGTTTATAGGTCATTATACCCCATTAGATAATGGCATAGATGAGAGTTTCAACACAACTAGAACTCTTCATAATAAAGTAGTTTCTATGTTACATCATGCAAACCTTTCACAAGAGGAGCGTTGACTACAATTCATGTGATTAACATTTCACTTCATACTTCCAAAGATATGAAAGTGGCCCAAGAGTTACAGACAGGCTACCCACCATGTTATGATCAGCTTCAAGTTTTTAGGTGTGAAGCATATGTTCATATACCAAAGAATCTTAGACAAAAGTTGGACTATAATCGTGAGAAATGATTTTTTCTTGGATATGATCAAGATGGTCAGTTTGGATATTGCTCATGGGATCATGAAAAACAAAGAACGATTAGTAATGATGTCATTTTTCAGCGAGTCAAAGATGCATAAACAACCCATAAAGAGCTTAAAGTCAGAAGAGTGATATTTGAGGATATTAATCCCCCAATCAACATGTGTCAAAATGCTATAGATAGGGATTCAAGCGAACTTCCAATCACACTAGTTTAAAAATATTCGTGCTTCACAACTATTGAGGCATTCTAGAAATGTCTCCCATCCACTCGATATATATCTTATAGGTTTGGATTTTGTTATGATAAAACATGTTGTTGATCTTTCTTGCTACAAAGAGATTATGTGGACAAAGCATCATGTCTAATGAGAGCTTGCCATGAAGAGTAAGTCCGATTCTATTCACAATAATGCCATACTTGGGATTCAGTACCTTTGGCAAAGGGCAATAAAACTTTACCATGTAAATGGGTATATAATTCAAAGTTCACATTAGATAAGGCTTCTCCAAAGTTTAAAGCATGAATAGTTACAAAAGGTTTAAGAAACAACATGGTGTGGATATTGAGGAAATGTTCCCTCTAGTAGTCAAGATGAGTACACTCAACATGTTGCTTGGATTCATTGCAATTGAAGACATAGAGCAGATCCAAATGGATCTGGAAACTTTTTTCTTGCATGGAGATCTTACAAAAGACATCTACATGGAACAAATAGATGATTATGAAGTTATTGGCAAAGAGGGTATAGTTTGTAAGCTAAAGAAGAGCTTTGGACTTAGGCAGACCCATAGACAATGGTACCAAACCTTTGATGCTTTCATGAAGTCTCAAGGCTATTCTCAAAGTAATGAGGATCATTCTCTAAAACAAGGGATGCTGATATGGATTCTTGATATGCTAGATACTTAATGTTGATGATATGTTGATTGGCAGGAAGTCATCTGATGACTTGTCATTGCTCAAGAAGAATTCGAGGGAGACATTTGATATGAAGGAATTGGGTGATTCCAGACATGTCCTTGGCATGTGATTACTCGTGATAGGAGTAATATACATATATATATATTTATCTCAAATTGGGTACATATAAAAAAACTTCACATGCTCATTATGGTGGGCGGAAAGGGATTTAGTACACCTTTACCTAGATATGTGAAGTTAAGCAACAATGATTGCCCTAAAACATCTAAAGAAAAGGGATTCATGAGTAGAATTTCTTATGAATCTATTGTTGGTGCTCTCATGTATGCATGGTAGCTATGAGACTACACATTACATTTGCACTAGGAGTTGTGATCAAATATATGTCTAATCTAGGCAAGAAGCACATGGAAGTGGTTAAGATGATTTTGAGATATCTGAGTGGCAATAAGGACAAGTTTTTACCTTCAGGCAAAAGAGAGGCATCTAATATTTGTTACATAGATTTTGATTATGATGTTTGTGCATACAATCAAAGGTCTATATCAGAGTACATTTTTCACTTTGTTGGAGGTGCCGACTCTTGGAGAAATTGTGTTCAAGAATGTAAAATTAGAAGAAGAGTATGTTGTAGATAGTGAGGCACGTAAGGAAGCATTATGGATCTATTGTCTTGTTTATGATATGGGTCTACCTCAACATGTACCTGTTTGCTCAATGCTAGTCAAAATGCCATTGCTTTGACTCAGAATCTAGTCTATCGTGTAAAGACCAAGCACATTGATGTGACGTATCACTTCATTAGAGATTTCTTAGCCACTAAGCACATTATTCTTCAGAATTTTCATGCTTGAGATAATGTTGTAGATGCTTTGACTAAAGCTCTACCACATGATAACTTTTGACTTTGTTGTCACTTGATGCGGGTTACTTGATTCATGATCTTGCACAGTTACTTGTATGTACACTATGTAACATGCCCATTAGGTGGGAGGTATAGTTTGTATACTTACACTCAGGTATCCTTTATCATTCTTTATTTTTCTCCCATAATTCACTTTAGCCATATTGGCCTTTAGTGGGAGATTGTTACCATTAGTGTCCATGTGAAAGGCCAAATGGCCACCAAACATTTGTTCTTTAACAAAACAAATAGTGGCCTTGTCAGAAATAGACTATAAGTTTAATTGCATTTGTAAACATAGGAAATCTATGTTTGGGGTCTCTGTGTCCCGTGTGTAGTTTTGACAAACTCTATAGGTTTGTGCAGATTACCATGCCTATTGTCGATATCTCAGTATTCTATTTTGTGAGCATCGTTGTGAAACTCTCTTAAGGAGGAATCCAATGTGGTGCATTGTCATCCCAACACTTTACATTCCACCTTCTTTTTTTATATCTAAAGAAGCTAGCATTTGCCTAGTAATAATAATTTTCCATCCCTTGTGTGTTCTATGTAGCAAGTAGTCCACTTTCTACAAAATATGGATCTTCCATAGACAGTGGTTCACCTAAAAGTTTCTTTTTCATATATATGAAATGTCAATGTGTGTAAAGAACCACTTCAATGTTTTGTGAATTTCAGATGGAACTTGAGCATGCTCTACCCACCATATCTCCATTTTTATTCTACTTTGTGAAGTATTTCGATGACGATGCACCATACTCTCCTTCTCGAGAGCTCCACGATGAAATGCTCGGAGTAGAAAACTGAGCTCTTGAGGCCTCTCACAGTACTTTGCATAGATGCTACAGAATACATAGAAAACACAGTACACAGGGAGCACGAAGATAGACTTCTTAGGTCTCACAAATGTGGTCGAACATGTAGTCTATGGCTGATCTGACCACTATATGTTTTATTAAAGAACATATACAAAGAAGTGTCGAGTGGTCATTTGGCCTTTCACATGGAAACTAACGGTAACAATATCTCACTAAAGACCAATATGGCCAAAGTAACTATGGGAGAAAAAATAAAGAATGATAAAGAATACTTGAGTGTAAGTATACAAGCTATACCTCCCACCTGATGGGCATGTTACACAGTAGACAAGTGACTGTGTAAGATCAGGAATCAAGTAACCCCCATCAAGTGACAACAGTGTCAAAAGCTATCCTGTGGTAGAGCTTTAGTCAAAGCATCTGCAGCATTATCTTGAGTGTGAACCTTCTCAACAATAATGTGCTCAGTGGCTAAGAAATATCTAATGAAGTGATACCTCACCTCAATGTGCTTGGTCTTTGCATGATAGACCGGATTCTTAGCCAAAGCAATGGCACTCTGACTATCACTGAGCAAATGAGGTACATGCTGAGGTAAACCCATATCACAAGCAAGACGAGAAAGACAGAATGCTTACTTACATGCCTCACTTGCTGCAACCTACTCTGCTTGTGTGGTGGAAATAGTTGTACATTCTTGAAGATGAGATCTCCAAGAGATAGCACCTCCAACAAGATGAAAAATGTACCTAGATGTAGACTTACGATTGTCTACACAACCAGCATAGTCAAAATTTGTGTAACCAATAATGGATGCTTTCCCTCTACCTAAGCATAGAAACTTGTCCTTAGTGCCACTCAGATATCTTAAAATCATCTTGATCGCTTCCCAATGTTTCTTGCGAGGGTTAGACATATATCTGCTCACAACTCCCACTACAAATGCAATGTCGAGTCTCGTAGCTACCATAGCATACATGAGACTACCAACAACAGACTGATAGGGAATTTTTGTCATGAATTCCTTTTCCTCATCTCATCTGGGGCAATCATCCTTTCTCAATTTCACATGTGTGGGTAAAGGTGTACTCAATGCCTTTACAGCCTGCATATTGAACCTGTGAAATACTTTGGATATCTACTCACTTTGAGACAAGTATATGCATCTTTTACTACTATCACGAGTAATGCGCATGCGAAGAATATGTTTGGCATCCCCCAAATCCTTCATATCAAATGTCTGGCTCAACTTCTTTTTGAGAATTGACAAATCATAAAAGGACTTCCCAACAATCAACATATCATCGACATAAAGTATCAAGCATATCAAGCTGCCATCTGAGCAGCTCTTTGTGTAGAGACAATGATTCTCATTACTTGGACAATAGCCTTGAGACTTCATAAAAGCATCAAACTTTTGGTACCATTGTCTAGGGGACTGTTTAAGTCCATACAAGCTCTTCTTAAGCTTAGAAACTAGACTTTCCTTGCCAGGAACTACATAACCCTCTGGTTGTTCCATATAGATCTCATCTGTAAGATCTCCATGCAAGAAAGTAGTTTTCACATCCATTTGGACTAGCTCTAAGTCCTCCATTGCAACGAATCCAAGCAACATGCGCAGGGTAGTAATCTTGACCACTAGAGAGAAGATTTCCTCAAAATCATCACTATGTTGTTGCTTAAAACCCTTTGCAACAAGTCATGCTTTAAACTTTGGAGAAGCACTATCTAATGTGAATTTCAACTTATAGACCCATTTACATGGTAAAGCTTTCTTGCCATTTGGCAAAGGTCCTAAATCCCAAGTACCATTCTTATGAATAGAATCCAACTTTCTCTTCATGGCACGCTCCCACTTGGCATGATCCTCTATCTGCATAGCCTCTTTGTAGCAAGAAGGCTCATGGACATCTGTTAGCATAACAAAATCTAAACCTGGAACATATCTATCAGGTGGATGAGACACGTGCGGAATGTCTCAATGATTGCAGAACAAGAACATGTGCAGACTGATCTGAATGGACATTCTCTTGAACATCCCTATGTGTAGCATTTTTATGCATGCTAACCAGAGGACTAGTATCCTCAAACACCACTCTTCTCACTTCAACCTCCTTAATGGGTTGTTTATGCATCTTAGAGTCATTCAAAATGACATCACTACTTTTGATCATTGATCTTGTTTCACGATCCCATAAGTGATATACTAATTGTCCTTCTCGACCATATCCAAGAAAAATGCATTTCTTTGACTTATGGTCCAACTTTTGTCTAAGATTCTTGGGTATATGAACATATGATCCACACCCAAAAACTCGAAGATGACCATAATATGGTGACTTCCCTGTCCATAACTCTTGTGCCACTTTTAGACCTTTGGCAATACTAGGTTAATCACATGAACTGAAGTCAATACTGCTTCTGCCCAAAAGCCTTGTGAGAGGTTTGCATGATGCAAAATAGAGACTACTCTATCTTGAAGAGTTCTACTCATCCTCTTAGCTACACGATTTTGTAGTGGGGTATAAGGAGCTATAAACTCTCTACGGATCCCTCTAGACTGATAGAAAAGGTTCAATTCATGTGAGGTATAATCACCCCCTTTATCTGAACATAAAGCCTTAAGCTTAGTTCCTTTTTCAGTCTCAACTAAAGCAAGCCATTTTTTGAAAGTAGGGAATACCTCATGCTTCGATTTTATAGGATATACCCAAACTTTTCTAGTAGCATCATCTACGAAAGTGACAAAGTAGAGAGAACCACCTAAGAAGCTAGTGGGCATGGGACCACACACATCTGTATGAACGAGATCTAAAGGCTGAATTGAAGAGTCAATGTGCGTTTTATGCACATTTCTGGTTTGCTTTCCATATTGACAATGCTCACAAAATGAAAAATCCGAGAAAGATAACACAGGTAAGTAGCTAGAGCGAGAGATTTTCCAGTCTACTATGAGATATATGGCCTAAACAACCATGCCAAATACAAGCCATAGACTGTTCAGTAACAGCTAACAAGTGTTCTTTCCGTGATAAAAAGAAAGGATAAAGCAAGCCAACATTGCTTCCTTTTGCAATAACCATATTGCCCTTTGATATGCGAAAAGACTGAGCATAGAAGACCACCTTGTAACCAAGGTCATCAAGTTGACCAACTGACATCAAACTGTGTGATAACTGAGGTACATGACATACATTATACATAGTAAATTTTGAACCATCAATGAACTGCACAACCATGTCTCCAATCCCCACAACATCACACTGGTAAGAGTCACCAAGTCTCACAGTACCAAGAGACTTTGCTGCATAATTGGAGAACCATTCTCTATGTGGTGTCACATGGAAAGAAGCACTAGAATCTAGCAGCCATGTGTGGGAATGAGAATTAGCCATAAGTGCCTCAGATGGGACAATACTATCAAGTGTCAACACATCAACAACATAAAAAATAGCATTAATTTCTTCAATCTTCACAGTCGAAGTAGATGGTGCAGGTAACTGTTTAACATGCCCATCAACGTCTTGTCCTTTACCTTTAGCATTATTTAATGCATAACAATCTTTCTTCATATGTCCTTTCTTATGACAATAATGGCATTCAATATCCCTCTTCCTTGATTTACTTCTACTCTTATTTCGTTGACCATTCTTTTCCTTGTTCTTGCTTCTGCCACGTTGCTGATTCTTTCCTTGGTAAGAATCACAAACATTATATGCATCTCCACTTTGGGTGCCAACCATAGATTTTCTATGAATCTCCTCACTCAAGAGTGATCCACACATGTCATCATAGACAAGTTTACCACTAGGTGCACTATTGCTAATAGTTGTGCAAAATGTATCCCATGATGATTCTAGGGTGCATAACAACAATACCACTTTCATTTCGTTATCCATATCCATTTTTTGAGCTTATAACTGGGAGAATATAGCATCAAACTCATTTAGATGAGCAGAAACACTATCTATGTCCTTCATACAAAGGTCATATAATTTTCTCTGCCGTCTCTTTTTCATATGTATTGCATAACTTCTTCCAAAGCTCCTTTGCACTTTCACAGTCTAATACTGTAAAGTAAACATTATCTGCTAGGTGGAAGAGAATGGTAGACCTGGCCATTTCATCTAACTCATCCCAATCATCTTCATCCATGTCAGCGGGCTTCTTTGCAATCCCATTTACTGGCTTCCATTGCCTCCTTTGAATCAGCACATTTTTAATATGATTCTTCCATAGAGCAAAGTTTGTGCCATCAAATTTTCGGATCTCAAAATGTTCTTTGCCCTGCAAGTTATAGCTCCTCTTCGGAATACTAGCACTGGACTTGATCCACCGGATGTGCTTGAGACCTCTGACGCCTTGATGGTAGAGAACTGAATGGAATGATAATGGAGTTAGAAGAGTCCAAACACCAATGAATAAGTGTATCAAGGAGTAAATCCACCACTGTATAGTTGACAAAATCAAAAAATCTGGAAAAATATTGCGAGAGTATCCTTTGCAAAATGAGCATATGAACAGTGTTAAAATATCATAAAACTGCAAGTATTGACATGTTTGCCTGCATAGTGAATCACTTACTCCACTGCATATAATCAGTTACCCAATAGAAGCCAACTAGGCTTATCAAAGGAGGGATGCAGTGCACAAGGAGCTGGCACTCATGCATACGGAAGTGCCAAGCTATGTGGAAATCACTCCACAAAAGGAAGTAAGCCCAAAGCTTTGCAGAAAGCTTCAAACTTCTCCCTAGGCAAAGCCTTTGTGAAAAGGTCTACAATGTTCTCCTGCATGGGCACATATGCCAAGCTTATCTCCCCAATAGAGAACCTCTCCCTGACATAGTGATAATGCACCTCAATGTGCTTAGTGCGAGCATGGAACACAGGGTTCTCCGCAACTGCCAATGCACTTTGACTGTCAGTGAAGATGGTGGTGGTAGAAGTTTGGCCAACACCCAAATCAGCCATAAGGCGTCTGAGCCATACACACTCAATAGTTGCTATGAAAGCTACTGTATACTCAACCTCACAACTGGAAGTGGCCACAGTAGGCTGCTTCTTGCTCAACCAAGATATACATGGGCTACCAAGCATAAAGCAAAAGCCACTAGTGGACACACGAGTGTGATAGCAACCAACACAATCAGAGTAAGAAAAAGATGGAAATCTGGCGGTAGTGATCCCCCTTTGGGATAAAACAACCCAATTAGTCGAGTACCACTCAAATAGCGAAAGATGCGCTTAACTGCCTGCCAATGCTTGACTCCTGGGCAATGCATAAACCTCCTCATCTGTGATACAACAAACTGAATATCTGGCCGAGTAATGCATAAGTAAATCAAGCATCCAACAGCCTACTGATAGAGAACATCATCAAATGCATGTCTAGCATCATGAAGACTCAATTGTAAACCTGTCTCCATAGGAGTGGCAATAGGCTTACAATCTTCAAGGCCAAAATGCTGCAATCATGTGTCAATATATTTCATTTGACACAAAGCCATTCCACCATCAACTTGCATAAACTGAATGCCCAAATAGTTATGAAAACGCCGCAAATCAGACATCTCAAGTGAGGCATGCAAATCAGCCTTAAAATCAGCAATATGCTTCTCAATAGGACCAGTGAGCAGCATGTCATCAACATAGACAACAATGATCAGAAGCACATCAGTAACACGATTAACATATAAGGTGCTTTCAGTTGGACTGTTCTCAAAACCATGTGCAATCAAATAGGCATGTATCTTCTCATACCAAGCACGTGGTGCTTGCTTCAAACCATATAATGCCTTCTTTAACCGGCACACCTGGTTTTCATGCCCCTTCTGCACAAATCCACGGGGCTGAAAAACATACACTTCTTCATGCAAGTCACCATTCAAAAATGCAGTTTTAATGTTCAACTGATGTACATTCCAACCATGATGGGCTGCAAGTGCACAGATGCTCCGAGCAGTAGTCATACGGCATGTAGGGTCAAAGGTCTCATCAAAATCAATGCCTCTTTCTTGTGCATAACCCTTTGCAACAAGCCTAGCCTTATACCTATCAACTGTACCATCAGGTTTACGCTTCAGCTTGTATACCCACTTAGTGCCAATGGCCTTCTTGCCAGGAGGCAAGTCACATAAAGACCACATACCATTCTTCATTATTGCATCATACTCAGATTGCATAGCAGCCATCCAATTTTCTGAATTTTGTGCTTCATCAAATGAAACAGGCTCAATCTCCTCACAGAGACTAGATGCAAGCATAGCATAGCAATTTGATGCAAAAGAGGCACTATGAGAGCCTGAACGAGTACGATATGATAGAGGTGCATCTAACTTGCTATCACGCAAAGTCTGCACCAGCCATTTTGGCATAGTTCTTGCCTGCTCAATATCAGCTCTCTTATCAATAAGTCCATCATGTAAATCTGCATCAGAAATGGAATGACTTGCACCATCACATGAAACCTGCAAAGGCTGAGAAGTTGCCTCATTAGGACCAACACTAGACTATCCACCTGTAAAAAGAGGCCGCAAAGTATCATACATGTCTTTGGAGCTAACATATGTCTCCTTAGTACATGAACGCAATGGCTGAATAACATCTTCCACAAAAAAAACATCACGGCTAACCAGAATGCATTTACTCTGTGGATGATACAGACGATAGCCTTTACTTTCAGAACTATACCCAACAAAAATACATTTTACTACTTTATCATCCAATTTTCTACGATGTTTTTCAGGCACTAATGCATATGCCAAACAACCAAAAACATGCAGATGTGCAACAGATGGCTTGCGATCATGCCAAGCCTCATATGGAGTGATAGATTGAAGCGCTTTAGTGGGACACCTGTTAAGTACATATGCTGCACACATAACATCCTCAAGCCAGAAACTATGTGGTAAAGCCTGGCTCTTGACCATACACCTTGCCATCTCCATGAGTGACCTGTTCTTTCGTTCAACAACTCCATTCTGTTGAGGTGTATATGGCACTGTACAGTGGTGTTTTATCCCATGTTCAGCTAGAACTGCATTAAAATCAGAAGACATATATTCCCCCCCTCAATGAAAATGAAGGGTGCCCATTTTACATGCTTACAGATTTTCAGCCAAAACCAAAAACTGTTTGAAGCACATGAACACTTGGGACTTTTCCTTCAATGGATATACCCATGCATGCCTAGAAAAATCATCGATGAAAGTCATGAAGTAAAGATAATTCCCAAAAGAAGGTGTCTGCATAGGACCACAAACATCACTATGTACAAGCTGCAATTTCTGAGTAGCCCGAACCGGACCATCTTTTGGAAAGGAAGAATGCTGCATTTTCCCCAAAATACAACCCTCTCAAACATGTTTTCAAGGTGCCTCAAGGTTGGGCAATGAGGACACTATTTCAGATTTCTCCTGGTGTAGAAAACTAGCAAAATTTAGATGACCAAAGCATGCATGCCAAAGCTTTGCATCTGACATAGCCTGAGAATCATTTACTGCACATGCCAAATCATTTACAGATCTTTCATAGTCTATGAGCTTATACACCCTACGACATAAAATGCCAGAAGCAATAATCACATCGCCATTTGACAGATCATGAACTGTACACCTATCATCAACAAATTTCACAACCAAGCCAATCTTGGCTCATGCAGAAACTGATAACAGGAAAGCATCTGACAGAGTGAAAGAATTACCATGAGCAGTAGTCAAACTGATCTTACCAACTCCCATAACAAGATAAGAGGAGTTTTTGGCGCATGTAACAGTATTCCCTATAGGGGCAGGCTCGAGTGAAGAGAAGAAACTACGCTGCGAGGTAATATGTTTGGTTGCCCGACTATCAAAATACCAAACATCTGAGTCTACTGCAGACATGCACTGATCATGAGAAGATGGGTCAAAACTGTAAACAGTAGTTAACGCCCATTCTTCTTCCTGTACAAGATTAGTAGTCTGTTTTTCATGTAGAGGCTTCTGTAACAACCATTCCAGCCTCTTTCTTCTTTGCCTCTTTAGCAACCAATTTTGGACAGTTCTTTATGATATGATCATTCCCTTTACAGTACTTGCAAAACAATTTCTACTTTTCTGATTTTTTCTCATCTTTATCCTGGTTCTTTGAATGTGCAGCATTTGCAGATTTCTGCTTACTAGTAGAAGAGCTCCATTTTACTTTGCCCTTCTGACTAGCCAGGAAAGCTTGATCTGCAACACGCATAATGGACTTGTTCTCCTTGGACTGATCTTCTTGCAACAAAACAAAGACTAACTCCTGAAATGACAAGGCATTTGGATTGCCTTTCATCATCAACTGAAGAGTAGAAGCAAAACTCTGATATGAATCAGGAAGACCATTCTGAACAGTCTGCATAAGTAAGCTATCTGGTATAACCTCATCATCAAAAATCAGTTGTTCCTTCAAGTATTTGATCTTCATTAGGAAACTGTCCATAGAATCACCTTCATTCATGTGCTCACTCTCCTTAGTTGTTTTGCAAGAGCGAATGTGAGGAATAATGGCAGGTTTGACAGACAAAGCTATCAATGCATGTGCCTGGGCATCTCTGCCATCCCAATGAATCTTCTCTGTAGTAGATGCAGCAGAAACCGTAGCATGAACAGGAATATGCAGAATATCATCATCTTCGACACCTTCTACTTCAGCTTCTGTACCTGCAATTGTAACAGTTGCAGGTGTGATAGGACATTTTTCAACACCCTTCACAATGTTCCACAGTCCTTTTGCAACCAATACATGTCGCACCATATAAGCCCATAAGGGGTAGTTGGTACCATCCAACTTATCCTCAACAACCAACATACGAAATACATCACTGCTTTCAGCCATGGCCGGTGATTAAAATACCTTGATGTAGAAAGTTGACTGTATCTCAATAAGTTGAACAGAACTGCCTAGACGAATTTTGCTAGACCTGTAGCAGACTTTGAGACGCTTATACTGGCGAACAGAAACAAGTATATACCTTTGGCACAAAAAGATGAAATAGCTTGCACAAGCGCTATGATAGTGTGTTCGGAGGCTAAAACGAGCTGAGATCACGATTTTGGCATGACATAGCGAAGCTGTTTTGATCTCGAAAACATGCTGAGTATGCTCACCAAAATTCATGTGATTCTGAGACTGCAAACGGAGGAGTGTCGACACTGCCCTAGATGAAGCGATGACCTAGTTTGATACCAATTGTTGGAGTTAGATGTCTGCGGAAGCACGTGAACAACACAAGGAAGAAGAAGAAGCTTGGAACACAACACACAATACTGAATGTATTACTATAGAATGTGCAAAGATAAGTAGCCCATTAGGGCAATAGGCGTATATATAAGCCGGGGGAAAAAAACCTCCTAAAGAGGGAAAAAAGTGCCCCGATGGTCCTAGTGTGTTCACACACATCACTACCTAAATATATTATCAACTACTTGGAAATGGGTACCTAAAAAGTCCCAAATCCAAGACAACATGATTCAGAAACATGACAAGACCATTGCAACCAAAAGAAACCATCTCACACAAAAATTTTGGAGAGTTAAACTTTGTGATGTACCACCTGACCCCATCATGTAAACTAATGTGTAGAGACATAGATGCACTTGGGTACATTGCACAACCGATTATGCATATAGGGATATCACTGCCCTCCTAGATCTAACTCTCACACACACAATACCCCACTCAACTAAATTCCAACCTCAAAGAATGAAATGTTGGTATTGTAAAGGGAACACGGTATGATCATGTTTCCAATGCAATGATAGTATAAATTTCTTCTTCCAGCAGATAAGATCATTGGACACTCCCAGTAACATCGTGGCTGACGTAGTAGGAAACAACTATCAAGCAGCCACGAGCCAGCAAGTGGTTGATATGGAGAATTTACCTATCATGCCCGAGACAATTGAAAGACCAAAGGAATTGTAGGCTATTCAGATTGTACCTATAAAGTGATGGAGAGTGTTAATCTCCAAAAGAACAACCTACTCTTGAAATTAGAGCACCTCTATATCAAGAATAAGTCAAAACCTTCACCAATTTGGAGGATCAACATTCAATTATAAGGATTTTGAAAAATCTGTGAAAAGGATGATTCTACAGAAAGTCTACTGCACATACCTTTCTCATTGACTTATCAAATGTGTAAATTTTTTTATAAAACTTTGCACAAGGTGTCGCCTAAAGATTGTGCACCTCCTCCAAGTCGAATCACTCCAAAAGATTCAGTAGATTTTGAGAAATCAACTTGACAAGTCACCTATGTCTAAAACTGTACTTCTGAGAAGTCGATTTAGACACCTATAACTTCTAAGACATAGTTCTCCAAGAATAGAACCCATTTAAGCAAATGCTTTGAGCCACAAGTAGCTTATCTTCCAACTTAAAGATTAAGTGCTTACTTGCTCAAAATTTTAACCTGTGGAAGGAGAACTGATCAAATCATCGACTTCAAATTTTGCGCCTGTTTCAGGAACTAGTGAACACTTCTTCACATACAAATATTCCTACACATAATTCACTCAGCCTGATCACAATTAGAAGCTAAAAATTTGTACAGAGGTCAATCAACTATGGACTTAGACTTGTACAAAAGCATTTCACAAAAGATCTAACACAGAAGGACAAAACTCATAAACATCGGGTGCAAATTTCTTCCATTTCTGAAGGAGTTTACAACTGAATGATGAGAGAGAGTTCAACTAACTTCTAAGCTGTCTAATGACTCTTACAACTCTCAATTACTCTATTCTCATGCTCTCTCATACTTGCTCCAACATTTTTCGTAGTATTTATAGGCAAATATTTACAAACTTATGACTAATAAAAAATATAAGTGACCTATTTCTGAACTAATGTACATATGTGTACATTTCTTTCAACTCCTGAATGTAAACTTCTTCTATGCTTCAAAACTTGATCTTGTCTTCATTCTTTGACTTCCAAAACTTCAATTGTTGATTGCTCTACACCAACAGCTCCCCCTCAATCATCAATTGAGGTTTTCTCTATCTTCTTTATTCCTGCCATGTCTTTGAACTTCTGTAGCTTTGGTCCATCCAAGCTTTTGGTAAGCATATCAGCTATCTGATCTTTTGTTGAAGTATGTATGACTTCAATCTCTTTATCCATCACCTTCTCTCTTAGAAAGTGATACTGAATCTCAATGTGTTTGGTCCTGGCATGAAAAACAGGGTTAGTAGCTAGCTACAATGAACTCATGTTATCTCCATGAATAGTAGGAGTACTCTGAATGATATCAAAACTCTTCATCAGAGTCTTAAGCCATATCACTTCCTTTGCAGCTTCAACCATGCCTTTGTACTCAGCTTCTGTAGATGATAAAGCAATTGTGTGTTGCTTCTTTGAACACCAAGAGATTAACTTATCTCCCACATAACACATGTATCCATAGGTTGACCTTCTATCATCAGGATTACCTGCCCAATCTGCATCACTATATATTTTGATATTTGTATCTGATGTAAAACCCTCTTTGAGTGTACCCTTAATGTACCTCAACACTCTTTGTCCTGCAATCCAATGTTCTTTTCTAGGACAATGCATGAATTGAGACAAAACCCCAACTGCATATGATAAATCAGGCTTAGTTAATATAGCATAGATAAGACTACCAACCAAACTCTGATATAACTTCATATCCTTGAATTCTTCTCCACCATATCTGCTCAATTTGTGATTCACCTCCATTGGAGTAGGTGCTACCCTGCAATCATTCATTTTAAACTTGATTAACAAGTTCTTCAAATACCTTTCTTGAGTCACATACACTCCATGTTGAGTGTATGAAATCTCCATGCCCAAGAAATATGACAAGTCTCCTAAATCACTGATTTTGAACTTTTTCTCCATTTGCTTCTTTAGGCTTTGAATGCCTTTCTCATCTGTACCTGTAAGAATTATATCATCAACATATATGCACATGTAAATGAACCCATCATCACTGGCTTTCACAAGCAAGCTACTATCTGCTTTAGATACTTGAAATCCAAGTTCTTTCAAGAACTTCACAAATCTATAGTTCCATGCCCTTGGGGCCTGCTTCAAACCATACAAAGCTCTCTTGAGCTTACACACATGATCTGGATACCTCCCATCTCTGAATCCTTGAGGTTTCTCCATGAAAACATCATCTTAAATGTAACCATTTAAAAAAGCATTCTTCACATCTAATTGACATAATTTCCAACCTTTACATGCAGCAATGGCTATGAGTGTCCTGATAATTGTCATCTTTGCCACAGGACTATAGTTCTCATCATAATCAATACCATATGTCTGAGCAAACCCTTTCACAACAAGTCTAGCTTTATACCTAGACACACTTCCATCTGCATATCTCTTTGTCTTGTAGACCCACTTGCATCCAATGATCTTCTGATTATTTAGTTTAGGAACCAAATCCCATGTTTGATTCTCCATTAATGCATCATATTCTTCCTGCATAGCTTTCTCCCAATTTTCCTTACCTTTTGCCTCTTCATATGTAGAAGGGTCTTCATCTGCTTTAATCATATAAGCATAATCTTTGGTAGCCAGAAAAGAAGTATCATAGCTATACCTTATAGGTTGCCACTTGTGTCTTGATGACCTTGTGAGTTCTCCACTCCTTGAGGTTTCTGGTTCTTCACACTCAGGATCAAATCTTGGCATTTCTTCAACTTCAACCTGCACTTCATTATTCTCTTGTTCATCAAATATCTGAACCTTTGATTTACCTTTCTTTTGAATCACAATTTCTTCATCATCTGTATTAATATTGATAGTACCTGCACCAAGTACCTTGCTCATCAAATGTAACATCCTTAGACACAATGAATTGCTTTGTGGATGGACTCCACAATCTATAACCCATCTGCTTGTCATCATAACCAATGAATACATACTTTTCAGCTTTAGGTTCTAATTTGTGTCTTAATTGAGATGGCACATATGCATATGCCAAACATCCAAATACTTTGCAATGGTCTAATGTAAGTCTCTTACCCCACCATGCCTCATATGGTGTCATACCCTGCAAGGCTTTACATGGTAGCCTATTGACTAGATAAGTAGCTGTATTTACAGCCTCAGCCCATAAATAATTTGGGCAATTTTTCTCCTTCATCATTGACCTTGCAAACTCAACAAGAGTTCTATTTCTTCTCTCTACTACACCATTTTGTTGAGGAGAGTACCTGCAAGTGATTTCCCTTTTTATACCTGCATTCCACAAGTAATCACTGAACTCATTAGAGAAATACTCTCCCCCTCCATCTGACCTTAGTCTCTTCAACTTATGACCTGTAATTCTCTCTGCATATACATGATAATGTTTGAATGTACTAAATACTTCTGACTTATCTTTGATCACATAGATAGTGATCCATCTGGTAGCATCATCAACATAAATCACATAGTACCTTGAACCATTGAGACTGAAATCCTTTGATGGTCCCCACACATCTGTGTGTACCAATTCAAGCTTCTCTGAATACATAAAACCATGATTGGAATAAGATTGCTTATGAGCCTTACCTAATTGACATGCCTCACATCTGTATGTCATATGTTGACCTGCAACATTAGGCAATCCAAGCACTGAACCATTGTTAATCATATCTTTGATACCTCTTTCATTAAAATGTCCAAGCCTCTTGTGCCAAAGATCTAACTCAGAGATCTTATGTCCTCCATATGTGAACAAGGCATGACCAACATTACCTTGAATCTTCAATGTGAACAATCTTCCTTCTTTCTTCCCTAAAACAATCTGTTTATACCCATTGCTAGGGTCTTCCACAAATACTCCTTCATTAGTGAATCTCACTTCATAACCTTTTTCAACAATTTGTCCTACACTTATCAAATTCTTAGGAATTGTAGGGACATACAAGACCTTACTCAGGAGAGTGCTACCATCCTTAGCCTTCACTGATCCAATTGACTTCACATTGTGCTTTGTATTGTCACCTGTTTGAACAACATGATTAGATACCTTATTTTCTAAATCAGTCATCAATGCTATGTTACCACTCAGGTGATTGCTACACCCTGAGTCAATGTAGAAAATTCTTTGGTCTTCACTTTGTCTCTCACAAGTTGCATTCATTATCAATGTTGAATCCTCCTTCTGATCTGAAGCATAATTGTAGTAGGTATTGTTGTATTCTTGACTTTGGAATCCTCTACCTGCATTTCTTCCAAAATAACCCCTACTACCTCTACCTCTGAAATTACCTCTTTGATTTCTGCCACCTCTTCCTCTTGAATTAAAATTTTGATTATATCCACCATTATTCTGATTATTATGCCAACAATCATTAGCTAAATGATTTGTCTTACCACAAATCTAGCAAGCTTTAACTCCATCTTTATTATTCCTGCCTCTTCCTCTACCTTTGCCACCTCCTCTTCCTCTTAGGAAGTTGGCTTGACTAGTTGTGCCTTCATCTTCCTTTGCTTGTTGCTTCCCTTTGCTAATTTTCTTCTTATCCTTTGAGAACATTGCATGACCTGTACTTTTGTCACCTTCACCTTTGACATCCTGCTCAAAGGTTAACATATGTCCTAGCAACTGATTTAAATCAGGAGTAAAATGATCAAGTGATAATTCAGTAGAAAAAATGAATGGCTTCCATTTATCATCACCTCTCAAACCTGTAAGGATTTGCCTTACCAATTTATCCTCCTCAATGTCTTCATCAACTGCTCCTAATGCATCTGCAATGTCCTTCATTCTGGTTACATAATGTGAGATGGATTGAGAGGCCTTCTTCTTGAATGTAGTAGATTCTGCCCACAAGGATGCCTTCCTAGACTTTGTGGTATTTTGGAAATGCTCCTCCAAAGCATTCCATATATCACTTGCACTTTCAAGACCTCTAATGTGAGGTAGCAATTAGTCATTGACTGCCATATAGATAATGCTCCTAGCTTGAGCATCTCTCTTCATCCAATTCTTCAAATCTGACAATTCCTCCCTAGTTGGAACACGAGGATCTCTGAATTGAGGCTTTTCTTCTTCACCTGTAATATAACCTATCAAATCTTTGATCATTAGATGAGCTTCCATCCTCATTGACCATGCTGGATAGTTCTCCCTATCCAATTTCTCTATCTGAAGAGAATCTCCCATCCTTTCTTGTCTTGTGTATTGAATTCTTTAAACTTTATGAGTAACAGATGTGCCTTTACTTTGAATAATACTCCTTCTGGCTTCCTTGGTGTCGTACGACCTCCTTCTCAAGCTTTGCTCACAAGCTTTCACCTTTTGAACCTTCAAATGTTGAATTCTTTGCACCTGCAGCAGTCGGGATCCTCCTTCCTTCAATTCTGATGCTTCCTGCTCTGATACCACTGATGGAGAGTGTTAATCTCCAAAAGAACAACCTACTCTTGAAATTAGAGCACCTCTATATCAAGAGTAAGTCAAAACCTTCACCAATTTGGAGGATCAACATTCAATTATAAGGATTTTGGAAAATCTGTGAAAAGGATGATTCTACAGAAAGTTTGCTGCACATATCTTTCTCATTGGCTTATCAAATGTGTAAAGTTTTTTATAAAACTTTGCACAAGGTGTCTTCTAAAGATTGCGCACCTCCTCCAAGTCGAATCACTCCAAAAGATTCAGTAGATTTTGAGAAATCAACTTGACAAGTCACCTATGTCTAAAACTGTACTTCTGAGAAGTCGATTTAGACACCTATAACTTCTAAGACATAGTTCTCCAAGAATAGAACCCGTTTAAGCAAATGCTTTTAGCCACAAGTAGCTTATCTTCCAACTTAAAGATTAAGTGCTTACTTGCTCAAAGCTTTAACCTGTGGAAGGAGAACTGATCAAATCATTGAGTTCGAAGTTTGTGCCTGTTTCAGGAACCAGTGAACACTTCTTCACATACAAATGTTCCTACACATAATTCACTCAGCCTGATCACAATTAGAAGCTAAAAATTTTTACAGAGGTCAATCAACTATGGACTAGGACTTGTACAAAAGCATTTCACAAAAGATCTAACACAGAAGGACAAAACTCATAAACATCGGGTGCAAATTTCTTCCATTTCTGAAGGAGTTTACAACTGAATGATGAGAGAGAGTTCAACTAACTTCTAAGATGTCTAATGACTCTTACAACTCTCAATTACTCTATTCTCATGCTCTCTCATACTTGCCCCGACATTTTTCATAGTATCTATAGGCAAATATTTACAAACTTATGACTAATCAAAAATATAAGTGACCTATTTCTGAACTAATGTACATATGTGTACATTTCTTTCAACTCCTGAATGTAAACTTCTTCTATGCTTCAAAAATTGATCTTGTCTTCATTCTTTGACTTCCAAAACTTCAATTGTTGATTGCTCTGCACCAACATAAAGGACCCCCCAAGCAGCCATATCATGCCTGTCGGCAAAGCTTCCAATTGGTTTAGTGAAGTCATGGGACCTTTGGAAGAAGGTTCATACCTCTAGGAGGTAGAGTTGGAATTCAATGGAAAGCAAGGCAATTACCGTTTCTTTATGTGGGAATTCAGAAAATTATAGAATGCAGAAGCACTAAACCCTCTATGGAAGAAGGCAAGAGTAGATGTATACTTCGGTGATCAGCTCCCAAAACCCAACTTCATGAGATGCTACTATCTTATCAACACCTTGACTCGTAGCAAGCACCTGCAAGCTTCAAGCACTTTTGTACTCCCATCTCTGACAAGGGGGAATGAGCTCAAGAGGTTCAAGTTAACTAATCACCTAGTGCACGAGGCTTTGGATATGCGAGCAATGCACATATCCATAGAGAAGGAGGTCCTAGTGCCCGATAACATGAAAAATAGAAACCTCACCAAGGTAAAGGACACGGTCTCCATGATACCAAGCATTGGAGTACACCTTCGGATGTGCATGCAACACTTTGCTTTTCCCGCCGAAGATAGATTTACAATGCCCAAAATTATAGGTGCTCCTACATACACAACCTAGTTGCAAAGGCTATTCCACACGATCAAAGCCATGCAAGAAGACACAGAATTTCATTCGCATCCGACCAATCCTTGATCAAACAGATGTTAGTAGAGGAAGGCGTGCACCAGCATCTCATCACCACCCTCAGATTAATGTCGAAATCACACTATAGTCCACCGGTCAGTCTCCTATGATAAACGTATAGTTGACACACTACCAAGGGCAGGCAAAAACATACAGATACTAGTAACCAAATCAGAAGTAACCGACATACCCACAGCCACTCCAACAACCACCATCAATCTTACCATAGAAACATTCCTAGAAACATCACCAATCTCACCCATGCACCCTCCATCTTCCCAATGTCCACCACGCTCGCCTCTCACCACTGAGCAAACTACTGTAGTAATCACAACCATGAACCAAACCCCAACTTTATCCACATCCTTCTCCTTTCATGAACCAACTTCGCACGCCACCCTCTTCTCTCTCATTACCAACCTACTTTTCACTTCACCATTTGTGTTCATCGAACCCAGCATTGGCCACCCTCTAATACCTAGCATCGCAGGATACCCACGGCCCAACAGTGGTATTCTCACTTTCCCCACTTATTCCCCTTCGCACATACCTCTATCCCATGATCCTTACTTCCCATTCACCTCACCACTCTTTCCCAACACCTCAATCACAACCATCCCCCCACCCCATTATGTCTCGTTCATGGAAGACTTCATTCACGGCCACAACACATAGATATTCGGACCGCACTCACCCACACTCACTTCATGATATGTAAACACCACAATCACTTCACCTACCATACCCACATACATGGAAGCACTGGCACGCAGCACACTGTCGAATCTAATGGACATTTCACCACCCACAACACCTCCCCCAACCCCCACGATTCCACCATCCCCCATTCCCCAACCACCACATTCACCTACACCCACCTCTTTGTTCAACACTGCATTCACCATTCCGATCCCCATTCCCATTCCCCCTTCATTCCAATATGTCTCCCCTATATCTCATACTATATACAATATATTTAGTACAATAATTCAGTGTATAACATAACTACAACAAGAGTACCAACTATTGGAAGAGTGGAATGCTGCCTTCTAGGCAGAATTGTAGAGACTACAAGCAAGAGTCACCTCCCTGGAAGCTCACAACGAAACACTCCAGGCATAATACTCTACTCTACAACACTACAACATATGAGGGGCATATCGACGCTGCATATACCGACGGTTACACTTAACGTCGGTATGGACGTTGGAAAATGTCACTTAGAGATACCGACGGTCAAGTAACAGTCGGTATGACCATTTTAAACGGATCATCGGTGTGGCCTGCAGCCGTCGGTATATGCATCGGTATGGCATCGGTATGGGCGTCGGTATAAGCGTTGGCAATTTACTGGAAGTTGCCGATGCCCATGCCGACGTCCATACTGACGCATATACCGAGGCCGAGTTTTAAACATACCATGAACCCGAGAGCAAAACTTCACATTTTTGTGTGTATTTGAGTACTCTTGGTCTTCTGTCAAACTTGCGCGTGCAAACCGAATTACGACCCGCATTGTCTTGTGCACACACACATATATCTCTCTCTCTCTACACACACACACTCTCTCTCGGCTTAGATCTCACATCTTGGTAAGTGCTGTGCGTACTGTTAGCATTTGTGTTTCTCTATGCTTTAGGTTTTATAATTTCTCTTTTCTTTGATTTTGCAGAAGTTCTTTGGCATCGATTGTTTGGAATTGGACGATAGGCGACATACATTATGCTTTGACGACAACGATCCAAAAGAGGGACATACTTGTAAGTGATTGTTTTATTCTCTATTGATAGAGAGAGAAGGAGAGAGAGAGAGAGAGAGTGAAAGATAAAGAATAATGAAAGAAAGGAAGATAGAGATAGGAAAATAGAGCATACATACACACACATTTACACATGCATACATACACATACATGTACACACATGCATGCTTACATACAGACACCTATACACACATGCATGCTTACATACACACACATATACACACATGCATGCATACACACACATACAAATTTACACACATGCATACACACATACATACACACATACATACACACACATATATACACATATGCATACATACACATACACACACACATATACACACATACATACATACACATACACATATATACACACATATACACACATGCATGCATACATACACACACATATACACACATGCATGCATACACACATATACACACATGCATACATACACACATGCATACATACACACACACATACATACACACACACATATACACAGATGTATACACACATACATACACACATATACACACATGCATGCATATATACACACACATACACATACACACACATACACATACACACACATGCATGCATACATACACACACTTATACACACACATGTACACACATGCATACATACACACACACATGTACACATGTACACATGAATACATACACACACATATATACACACATGCATACATACACACATATACACACATGCATGTATACATACACACACATGTACACACATGCATACATACACACACATATGTACATACATACTCATATACTCACACATGCATACATAGACACACATACACATATACACACATGCATACATTCACACACACACATACATACACACATGCACATATATAGACACACATAAGCTAGTGTTTTAATTAAATATATAAATTTTTTATTTTGAAGTTTTTTTTACATCAAATATATAAAAATAGGATTAGGGTTTTTAGGCTATTTACACATACATACACATACACATATAATATATATATACATGTATATACACATGTATACAGAAATACACATATTTTAGGTCTAGATATTTAAGATTAGGGTTTTAGGATTTAGGCATACATTTAACTCGATTATATTTATATTAAGAAAAAATATAGAGACAAATAAGAAAAGAAATCTGAATATATAAATAAATATATATATAAAATATGATTAGGGGTTTAGATATTTATAAGTGTTTAAGTATTTAGGTTTTAGAATTTTAGATTTAAGTCTAAGTCTTTCTGATTAGGGTTTTAGGGTTTCAATACCTACATAACATGTATACACAAACACACATATACATATAATACATACATACATGTAGATACACATGCATACAATAATGTACATATTTTAGGTTTAAATCTTTAAGATTAGGGTCTTAGGGTTTTAACACCTACATAACATATATACACACATACACATGCACATATAATATTATATATACTTGTAGATATACATTCATACAAAAATATACATATTTTAGGTCTAGATTTTTAAGATTAGGGTTTTAGGGTTTAGGCATACATATAACTCAATTATATTTATATTAAGAAAAATATATATAGGAAAATAAGAAAAAAATCTGAATATATATATATATATATTTATATATATATATATATATATATATATATATATATATATATATATATATATATATATATATATATATATATATATATATATATATATATATATATATATATATATATATATATATATATATGATTAGGGTTTTAGGATTAGGGGTTTAGATTTTTATAGGTGTTTAAGTAGTTAGGTTTTAGTATTTTAGATTTAAGTCTAAGTCTTTCTGATTAGGGTTTTAGGGTTTTAATACCTACATAACATATATACACAAACACACATATACATATAATACATACATACATGTAGATACACATGCATACAGAAATATACATATTTTAGGTCTAAATCTTTAAGATTAGGGTTTTAGGGGTTTAACACTTACATAACATATATACACACATTCACATACACATATAATACATATATACATGTAGATGCACATGCATACAAAAATATACATATTTTAGGTCTAGATTTTTAAGATTAGGGTTTTAATTAAATATAAATATTTAAATATATAAAAATAGCATTACATAAGGAAAAAATATGAATATATAAATAAATATATATATATATATAATAAGATAATTATATACATAAATAAATATAAAAAGAACTAGTGTTTTAAATAATTTAATTAAATATATATATAAAATATATAAAAATAGGATTAATTAAGAAAAAATCTGAAATATATAAATAATATATATATATATATATATATATATATATATATATATATATAAAGTAGGATAATTATATAGATAATAAAATATAATAAGAACTAGTGTTTTAAATGAATAAATGAAATATATATGATTAAATATATAAAAATAGGTCTAATTTTAATCATTTTAAATAGAGTGAATATATATACACAGACACATACACACATACTTATACACCTATCTATATTCACATATATATACATATACACATATATACACATGCATACATAAATATACATGTTTTAGGTCTAGGTCATTTTGATTAGGGTTTTAGGATTTTAACACCTACATAATATATATACACACTTTGGAGTACACATATAATACATATATACATGTATATACACATGTGTATAGAAATATACATAATTTAGGTCTAGATCTTTAAAATTAGGGTTTTAGGGTTTAGGCATACATATAACTCAATTAAGAGGAGAAAAATCAAAATAAAGAAATAAATATATATATATATATAATAGGATCAATTAAGAAAAAATCCGAATATATAGATAAAATAGGATATTTATATAGATTAAGGTTTTAAAATTAGGGTTTTAAGTTTTTTTAGGTATTTAAGTATTTAGGTTTAGTATTTCAGGTTTAGGTCTTTAAGAGTATGATTTTTAGGTTTAATAGAAAAACAAATGTTCTAAAATGTCCATATTGTAGCAGATGGCTTCTTTGGATCCTGAAGAGAGAATGGCATGTCCTTGCACATAGTGCAAGTATCCAATTTATCGGAAACGACGGATTTGTACTACACATGTTAGAGAGTATGGATCCTTTGATATGAGTTGACTGGAAAGACTACGCTATCATTCGCATGGTCCCCCAAGTGAGCAGATGGACCCAAACGACATTGCACTGGTAACCTCTTGTGGACAAAAGAGAGCAAAAAGGGACTTAGACGTACAATCAAGTACTAATAATATTACATAGAATGAACATATGGAAGAGATGCTTGAAGCATTTTATGAGATGGACAAAGATCATGATGGTGAAGAAGGTGTCGAGAGTTTCATGGACACAACAGAAATTCCACGATCAGAAGTCAATGAAGAATATGAAAACATGCAAAGAGTAGCTCGTTTACCACTTTACAATGGAGCAAAGATATCTGTACTACGTGCGTCACTCGCGATGGTCAAACTGCAATCAATTTATGGATGGTCAGATAGTAGTGTCACTGAATTGTTCAGATAAGTGGAGAACAAATTGGCTTTCATTGTTGTATCACAATAACTTTATTTACTAATATCGTTTTAATTGCTTATTGCAGGCTGCTTAAAGTTCAATTTTTGCCAGAGGGCAATGACATGCCTCCAACGCGTGGAGATGCGAAAAAACTTTAACAGTCCACTGGAATGGATTATACTAAAATTCATGCTTGTCCGAATGATTGCATTCTCTTTCGGAATGAGTATGAGCATCTGCACGTATGTCCAAAGTGTGGAGCAAGTAGATTTAGAGAAGACGTTGTAGGTGAAGCAATCCCCGCAAAGGTTCTTCGCCACTTTCCTATCATTCCACGAATTAAGAACATGTTTAGAGATTACTATGTGTCATATGTCTCAACCTATAACAAGATGAGACGTGTGACTGCAAGGCATACTTATTTGGACAATGCATGATTGGCCTGGTTATGGTGAATGTTCAAGTTTATCGATTTCGGGTTACCATGCTTGTCCTTTATGCGGACCACGACTCAAAGCACGCTATTCCAAAGCACTACGTAAAACTGTCTATGAAGGAGATCATATATATTTGCCTGATGGAGATGTTTTACGTGAAGGAGAGATTGGTGGATAAGCGCAACACCAAATGAAAGATAGTGATTGGAAACAACTGTGGGATTCAGAAAATCCAGTTGCTGGCATTAAACGGTTGTCCATTTTTCATGAAATCCCTTATTGGAGTAAATTGTTGATCAATCATTTGTTGGACCCAATGCATATTTTTAAGAATGTGGGATCGATTCCTTGGAAAACTTTGATCGGAAAGAAAGAAAGCAAATCACAAAGGGAGGACTTAGAAGAACGGGGTCATATGCGAGAGTTGTGGGCAATTACTAAGCCCAATGGAACAATATCGTTAGCAAGAGCTGATGGACAGTCTTTTGTCCGTTCAGAGTGGATTCTGCACACCGCACGTGAGGTTATGTCCCATCGACGATCCGAGGCTCATGATGCTTTCAGAGCAGGCTTACCAAAGCCTGTATGGTTAGATGCTGAGGAGTGGGACGTGATTCGTGACGAGCAGCAGCAGACTCCTGACCGATACCGCCAGCAACGAGATGCCGCACCCACATGTTTAGATACGGTTGGACCATCACATTTGGGTAGCGACGGATATGACACGATGCATCATGAGTTTGTAAATACCATTTCATTTATTGAATTTATTTGTGTTAAATTTCTCATGTATGTTCCTCTAATCTTTTGTATATTTGTTTCATGAGTTGGCAATGGGTCGTCCTCCAACACGAACGGAGGAGTCTTACGGATATCGTCATGGGTTGATTCCACTATTGGAGGACTTGGAGGGACATGGTGCGGTCATTTCATGGGAGCATTTGCGATGAGCTAATTAATTTATAAACTTGGTTTTTACTTGTTGTTTGTAATTTTTATGAATTTATCTCATTCCATTAATGTTCTTTGTTGGAAGACTGTTGATATGGAACGTTCTTTGCATGTGTATGGCAGTGGGGCACCAAAATTTTGTATTTGATTTTCATATGGCAATGCATTGCTTTGCCACATTTTGTAAAAGCGTCATATATGACAGTGGTTTGCCACACTCTTATACATGCTTCATTATTGAAATATATAACTTCTTTTGTACATGGTTCATGGTTCATTCTGATTATCTCTTTTGTGTCCAATAATACTCTGTTTCATGAAATCATATTTCGGTTGACATTAGAGTACACATCACATGTACTCGGTTTTTTTTGGGCAGAGTGTATTGTCTTTTGTTAAGCAACATCATGGTAATGTTGTTGTAGCAAAAGACAACACACTCTGCCCAAAAAAAAATTTCCAGGTATGGTCGTCGGTATACGCGATAATACTCCCAGTAATGTCATCAAAATAAGCGTCGGTACGCCCAGCAGGCGATGTTATACGCGACGGTATACCCAGCAGAGGCCTCGGTATGGGTGCCGGTATTACCGACGCTTATAGCGATGCATATACCAACGCTTATACCGATGCATATACCGACGCATATACCGATGCTTATATCGAAGCATATACGGACGCATATACCGACGCTTTGGTACCGACGTGTGTACCGAACTTTACACCGGCGTCGTCGCAAATAAATCCGCATTCATTTCCCTCGGTAGAAACCTCGAGATACCATCGATCTGTTGTAGTGCAACAAGCACACACCGAATTGGAGGCCAAAGTGTCAAATGTGGATGATCACGCAGTCCAAAAATTGGAGAACATGAACAAGCGACTCCAACAACAAAACCAAGACAATCTTGAAGCTTCTATGGAGGTGACCTCAAGAACAGAGATTAGTGCGACAAGTTAGTGTGCCATTCCCTCTAAAGATATTAGAATATTTCTAGGGGAACATGCAAACTTTTTACAGTCCTATGAAAAGATAGAATCAGAATGTGGAGATGATCTCAAGAAGCAGCTCGCCACGGCCAGCACAGCTCAACCAGAGCCGACCCTCCTCCCTCATCCTACAGTAGAAGTGGAAGCCCTATGAAAACAGGTGGAAGAACTACAAGCTAGACTCTTACCATATGAGAGGCCGGTATTATTGACGCTTATAGCGATGCATATACCAACGCTTATACCGATGCATATACCGACGCATATACCGATGCTTATACCGAAGCATATACCGACGCATATACCGACGCTTTGGTACCGACGTGTGTACCGAACTTTACACCGGCGTCGCCGCAAATAAATCCGCATTCATTTCCCTCGGTAGAAACCTCGAGATACCATCGATCTGTTGTAGTGCAACAAGCACACACCGAATTGGAGGCCAAAGTGTCAAATGTGGATGATCACGTAGTCCAAAAATTGGAGAACATGAACAAGCGACTCCAACAACAAAACCAAGACAATCTTGAAGCTTCTATGGAGGTCACCTCAAGAACAGAGATTAGTGCGACAAGTTAGTGTGCCATTCCCTCTAAAGATATTAGAATATTTCTAGGGGAACATGCAAACTTTTTACAGTCCTATGAAAAGATGGAATCAGAATGTGCAGATGATCTCAAGAAGCAGCTCGCCACGGCCAGCACAGCTCAACCAGAGCCGACCCTCCTCCCTCATCCTACAGTAGAAGTGGAAGCCCTATGAAAACAGGTGGAAGAACTACAAGCTAGACTCTTACCATATGAGAGGCCACCCTTTCCAATTGAAGAACAAGAACCTGACACAGTGGTGGAGATTCTAGTCAAAGAAAGTTTTGAAGAACCATATGAGCCCATGCCAGTACCAGATGTGTAATAGTTGAGGGCCAAGCCACCTTCAAGTTATAAGTCCTAGATTGGCTCAAGAGAGTAGAGCAGATAGGACAAACCCACAATGATAGAGTGGCCATGCAAATCAAGTCCCTTTCCAATCTGGAAGAAATGGTTCTTAGGTCCTCCTATTTTTGAAACCTATCCCACCAACGATTGATCACCACATTAGAAATGCAATATGAGCCTTATTTTTTATTGTTAGTCGATTATAACGCAGAAATTAAAAGGTGTATAGGGAAAGACCCAACATTCGGTGCTCAGTTCGAACTCGATGATCTACCAGAAGAGGCATGAGTAGGATCTATTTTTCAACCTAATTGGTGTGAGCCACTGTTAATGGACTCCCCTAAATGATGCGCACATGGGCAAGCATGCCAGTCTATATTAAATATAACCCATGTTATGGCCCCATGGTCTATCGTAGGCCCTGGCAAGCTTTTGCCGTCAAAGTCTGCAACAACGAAGGATGCTCTGATTGGATTAATTATACATATTTTGTTCCACCCAGAGGGCCACCCATTGTGGCTTATATGATCTCTACAGTTAAAAATGTACCAGACATTGCCACAAAGATGCGCATGAAGATCTTTGAGCTCATGACGGTAGTACTCAAGACCTTTTGAAAGATTCAAGCTCCATACATTTCAGCCCTTAGATTTTCTGAAGGCAACTGAGATTTGGTATACAACATGAGCCAAATCCCCTCAGTCAACACAATATATGCATGGCATGAACGAATCAAATATATACTTGCTTGCTACAAGCAAACTTTTGAAGAAATGTTCTCTATCGAGTTCTGGGAATATCATTCCAAAATCCTCATTCCCAGACCAATACATGCAGATCATTTACACTTGCCACATCTGGACATTCCAAGTTCAATTGATTGGGATCAAATGCTGACAGACTTGGAAAGAGGACTACGCGTCCAAGAACATCACCTTGCCACTAATGTCTTTGAGTATTACATTAAGCACTCCTGACAAAAAGGGTCTATTAGGGAGACAGGGAAGCCACCAAAGGGAGTCAAACAAAGGGAAAGCCAAGTAGGATTAAGCAGGCAAAGCAATCAACGCAGATCCAACAAGTAGGCCACATACTTTTTCATGAAGAAATACTTCCCAAATAGTAATTTTAGTTACTTCACACCATTGTAAATACCAATTTCCATTATTGCTACTTTCTTTTGTGCAAGCCAAGGAGTCCTCGAGCTTGAGGAGTACAAGAAGTATCTATGTACCAATTTTCATAATTTTTAGAGCTTGTTTGAGCCTCCAAAATAGCGTAGGAACCTAATTTTTAACTAGGCCACACACTAGGTCTATACAAGGCCAAAACCTAGTAAAAAACTATAAAAGGAGCTAGAGAGCTCATTTTCGACGTTAGCTTGTTAGATTTTTGAGCTATTGTAAGACTTTTTGAGTAACAGAAAGAACTCCATTGTTCCACTCTTTGTCTTGCCTTGTGTGTGCATATGTGTGTATATGTGTGCATGCTTGTGTGCTTCTCACTCATGCACTTGTGTTGTCACTTGCTCATGGTCATCCTACTAGTCCTCATCTCCTCACGGATTGACAATTATGAGGTGGATCTCCTCATGTTGGTACCTGCCATTGTGCTAGAGTGACAAAGCTGCATCACGAAAAGAATTTGGAACTTTTCTACTTTGTGTATAGTGGTTGTAGTCTTTCTTTTCTCTTTATCCTCCTTGGTAACTATTGTTGTTGTATGCATTGTTTTTGTAGCCATTGTTGTTCTTAATCTTCCTCTTGAGCTTCCATATCTACCTTATTGTATCCTCTTCCTCTTTGGTTTCTAGGGTTCCTGTAACAATTCTTAGTAATGTGGTTAGTTAACCCACATATGGCACATGGAGCAGACCTTTGAGATCTCCCCCTACCTTGTCTTCCTCCTTTGTCCCTTCCTCTTGAATTTCTACCTGTCCTTGCAAAGTTTCCTTGAGAGGTACTACTTTCATCATCAGACTTTTTGCTCTTGCCTTTACCATCCTCATTCTTGTTCTTATCTGTATATAGGGCAGAGTATTGATTACCGTTTTTAGTTTTCTCCATTCTTTATAAGATTTTCCTCATGTGTGAAAAATTATCCCATGAGTGTGTTGAAGTCATGGATGTGCATGTCCATGTAGAGGTCCATGTCTATGGTAAAAGCTTCCCATTTGTCATCTACATTTATTCCATTGATCACTTGCTTCACTATTTGCTCCTCATCAATGACTTCTCCAATGCTCCCAAGTTTATCTGCTAGGTCCTTCATCTTGGTTACAAAATTAGCCACAATTTTGCTTGGGCATCTTCTTGAATGTGGTGAACTCCATCTAGAGTTTGTTCTTTCTTGCTTTAGTACTTGATGAGAAGAATACTTCAAGAGAATTCCAAGTCTCTTGTTATGTCTTGCAGCTCGTGATGTGTGGAAGTAAAAAAATCAAAGATTGAGTTAAGAATGCACAACCTAGCTACAGCATCCTTTGAGCACCATGTGGTTAACCTATCTTGTTCTTCTTGAGTTGGTTGTCCTTTGCTTCTGAGGATTGACATCATCTTATCTCTAGAAATGTAACCATATATTTTCTCCCTTGATGATAAGCTTCCATTCTGAGTGACCAATCTCAGTAATTACCTTGATATACTTTCTCTATGCATGAAGGAAATCCATCTCCGATGTTCATTTGTTGTTGCTCTGATACCACTAGGAGGAGATGGTTGAGGTTGATCTAGAGATGTGCTGCTGTTGCACAAAACCTGCTCTACACCTACCAAGTTGACTCTAGAGATCATTAGTAGACTCCTTTGGCTCCACAATAACGTATTTATACCCACTATGTACTTTGAAACATCATTCCCAAAAGTTTTTACCAAAACAGATAACTTGCATGTACTAGAAATGTGAGAAAACCTTATATTTTGGGAATGTGGATGCTCAATGTTTTGTTTACTGCTCACAACCTGGTATGAATTGATCACACAGCTTCTACAAACATCTACTTCAAGTGTATAGATAACTAACATAAGTTACTTCATGAATGTAGAGGTACTATACACTGAGCAATGAGTTTAACAACTTAGGGGGGTCATCCACATATTTTGGGAACAAGATGATGTGCACACATAGTCGACTTCATCAGTTCATATCTTGAGATTGGCTGAAACAGAAATAATGAAACTTTATAGATATATGGTGGACAATTCATTCTAACTATATTAAGTTAACGTCTAGCAAATGGTTGAGTACACTGAGAAATCACTCCTCTAAAATTTTTGAAATGATGAAGATGAGCCAGAGAATAGTGGACAGAAATGATCAAGAAGAAATGTATCAATTAGTATATGATAATGCACATATGATACATGGGAAGTGTAGTGGACTACTCATATATACGTTTAGCCTAATTTATGCTCAATGATGTAGGCTCGAGTATCTCAAAAATGGCACAGCACCCCGTGACTAAAACCACCTCTAGTCATATTCATCAAATGAGTTTGAGTTTTGAATTTCCTCCACCTAAACTTATTCCTACAATTTAGGTACTTAATTGTTTTGATTCGTTCACCAACCAAGTCGGGTCTTGACTCCCTAAGTTCACGAAATTCCTTAATCTTTTTGCTTTTACACTTATCCAAGGTAAATAGTTCGAAATTAACAAGGAGATATTCATATGTGAGGTTCTAATCTAATGAGTAGTCTTGGAGACGATAGCTAAGCACTTAGGCTTGCTATTTGTACCAACAATTTCAACATTTAATTTGATCATGCATATGCAACAATAAGGAAGGTGTATCAAAAGGCTCTACAACTTGTAGAATGTCAAACACTATGTAATGAAGGGAAGGAGTATATTGGCATATGGACCTATGGAACTCTTTATCCATTGGATTATGATATTGCTAAGCCCCCTACTTCCCATACATTAGATGATCTTATTAGATTTCTAGGAGATGGAGAATATGATTTATTAGGATATTTTTCAAATCTCTATGAATCATGTGATAACTAAGTTTAGTATATAAGCTAGCTACAAAGTAGATTGCATCAAAAGGATTTATAATTACAAGAGCTTCAAAAAAACTTAAGTACATTTTTTTACTAGTAACTAAAACATTTTCAAATTATGAAGGAAACATGGATAGGATTGTAAATAAGATAAAAGAATTAAACCATTTGCAAAATTAATTGAAGTGGGGAAATTTCTAGGCATCATGGGAAAATGGTATCCAGTTTGAACATGTTGCATATCATTCGGGCGAAAAACGGTCAAAAAGGGGCTGTTTGCTAATGAGAGATTAAGGAAATTGACAAATAGCATCTTTCCACGTGTACAAGAATATAACATTGCTTTCTCTTTTAATCGTATGAAGAATTTCTTTTTTTAATACAATTTTCTCTAAAAGTGCCGCTAAAGTGATTCCCATGTTGTGATTGAAGAGAATTCAAAAAAGAGTTTGATATACATTGAAGTCCACAATAATCAAACTCCAATGGCCCCTCTCAATGAGTTGCATGTAAATATACTTTCTTAAATGAAACAAATATCTTTCCAAAATGAAGATGAATACTTACTTTTCAATATATGGGTAGATAACACATTCTACCTCTTCTGTAAAATCCTGTAGAAAGGACTTGGCATCTCCATGTTTATGCAAAAAACACTGTGTCACCAGAGGATCTAAAATAAATACTTTTCTTTGAACCGCTTCCTCATATTGTTGAAGAAGAACCCTACAAATCAAGAAATAAAAATGCAGTTAAGGAACTAGAAAATTAAGCAAAACAAAAGCATTTTAAGGCCTCTAGATATACCTGAGTGAAATATTGACCACACTATCTGATATTTCAACATGAAACTCCCTCAACATTTTGTTGTCTTCAGGTCTAATGTCAAGAAACCAATCTTTTTGCCATGGCATTGCAACATTAACTATTATCTGCCCATCTCCTTTCTTGAGGAGCTCTTTATTTGCTTTCTGTAACTTTTGAATATGGGTTAAGATGAAACTTTCCTGTCCTCCTCACTATTTGCTGCAGTTCTAGTTTCATGATCATGAGTGACGTGAGGGTTGATCTCTTCAATGACAACTGTTATTTTGGGTGCTTGAGCTGGAGGTATATTTAAAATCTCAAAGGATTTTTTATCATGGTGATCAATAGGAACAAGAGCTTTATCAAATTTATATCTTCATCTTGAAACAATAACATAATCCTTCGCCATTAGTGTTACCCTATGAGAATGAGCAGCACATAAATAGGCATCATTCATAAAATCAATAGCAAATTCCTCTGCAGCTTCTTGCAGGCATAACAGTCCTTGAGTTTGCCACCTCACATTGACAAAGGATGAGGTCTTCATCAAAGAACAGAGGTTCGCTGAGATCTGCTTGACAACCCTCATAAATGGAAGTCTAGGGATCAACAATCCCACAGACTTTTGAGCTCTTCTAATTTCCCTCAAGGACTTTACATGGTACTTGAACCTTTTTTTTGAAGGCTTGTCTGGCACATTGGCTTGAACCTTCTCGGGATTTTGCTCCTGGACATTTTCCCCCTGGGCATTTTGTTCCTGGGCATTTTGGTCTTGACCCTTAGGGTACAACTTCCTTGCTATCCTTTTGGTCCTAGCCATATTCTACACAAAATCAGAGTCTTTAGGCAAGGAATTAGGAAAAGTGGAAACTTACTGTCAAAAAGCTATGATCAATGACTCTTTCCACTGTCAAGACTTACTCTCAAAAAGCTATGATCAATGAATCTTTCCACTATCAGAGACACGGCCAATGCAAGCGATAGGATTCATCTGGAAATTCTCGGATGTCCCTGATCGCTTGCATCGGTTGTCCTTGAATTCATCATCAAATATCAATCAAATATATCTTATAATGCAAAATACTCCATTATCACTAAGAAAAACATAAATTGAAAGCTATAATCAATGTCTCTTTCCACTGTAAGAGACACGACCGATCCAAGCGATTAGAGTCATTCGTAAATGCCTGGATGTCCATAATCACTTGCATCGGTCGTCCCTGAATTCATCATCATATTTCAATAAATACAAGTTAAAATAAAGGTAACAATGCGTAATACTCAAGCATCACTAAGGAAACCAAAATTTGCAAGCTATGATGGACTCGATGCCATTTAAGAAACATGACCGATCCAAGCGATTAGGGTTATCCAAAAATCTAGAATGTACCGTGATCGCTTGGATCGGTCGTGTCCATATTACCTAACGTAGAGAGCGCTCTCTATAGAAATTGTGAAGAAGCAGCTTAAAAACTTGGTGGCGATGGAACCTCGACGCTTGGCAAGTGTTGACAAAAAAAATGAAGGAAATGAATAGGGAAGCTTAAATAGGTCCCAAAACTGAGTTGACCGTTGGTGCCATGTGGCATACCATGATTGGTCCACATCATATAGCCGTTGTGAATTCCAATGTCTTTTTCCACATGGCATGATTTGATTGGTCCACATCATCTATTCGTTGCATCGGCCAACGTACACTTTGCCACATGGCACTCTGTGATTGGTCCACGTCATTCGACCATTACTTCTTCCCTCCTCGCCTATAAATAGCTACTTCCTTCACAAACTCAAATTTTGAACCTTCAAAGAATTTGTCTCATTTACATGCATATTTTTCTTTCGTCCCCGACACGATCGATACAAGCGATTTTCCCCGTTTGACCTACGTTGACTCGCTCCAGTCACTTGCATCGGTTTTGTTCTCCTAATAGACATACAAGAGAAGCTGCAGCTAAGATGGAGGGAATGAATGAGATCCTTAGCGTCTCTCCATCAGAGAAACTTCTTGATTTCATGGTTCAAGAGGGTTTAACTGTAGATTATTTTCTTGATGCAATGACGATATTCAACCCCAAAATTGATTTTGAAAAACTCCTAGAGAAATCAAAAAGTTTTCTTAAGGATGAGTGGGAGATTTTCTTGGGGTTGATCAATGGAAGGATCCTTTCTATTTCTCAGAAAACCTATGTCCATTCTCACATCTTTGGGAAGGATCCAATAGATAGGGCTAAAATCACAAGAAAATGCAAAAGGATATCCCCTTTGCCAGGGAAGCTTGATTTATGCCCAGAGCATGAAAAGGATTGTTGCTTGCTCCCTTTAAACATTGCCTTCTTGATATGGCTTGATCATATCTCAGTTCAAAAGGAGGAAAATGTTCATGTTGAAGACGAGCCTTTCTTAGAGCTGACACTTGAGGGAAGCTCAAAAACTATGAAAGGTGTCATGGAGATTGTTGAGGAGATCAATCTCCAAGCAGAAGAAGAGCAGGTCAAAGATTTTGATGTGGCCACTTTTAAAGCAAAAACTGCAATAAGGCACCCAACTGAAGAAGTTCAAGTGTTTGAGAAGTCCCTACTTCTCCCAAATCTACCTGTTTACTTTATCTCTGAAAAAGAGTTCATACCTTTATTTTACATTTAGGAACTTTTCAATCTAAGGGAGGACTACTGCCTTGCAGCTATAGCTGAGTCAGAAGAAGTTGCAAGGAGATTCATCAATAAGAAAGGAGAAAGAAAAGAAGAATTTTTGTGTCTTGATTTGGATTTGTCTAATGAAGAATTCAAAGATTCATCACAAGATCTTTCAAAATGTTTTTAGAAAGCTATCTCAGAGAAGTCAAGACTTGATGATGAAGAGTTTGATGAGCATCAGAAGCAACTTGGAATATACTCGTTTGGGCGTGGCTATTCAATCTTGGATGTTGTTGAGGACAAAGGAACAATTTGTATTGACTCAAAAGAGCTCATTGAGGAGGAAGATGAGGTCAAGGTATGTTGTTTAATATATTCTTATGAATTAAAGGTTTTGTCCGAGATCTCCATTTTTAGTGAGAAATCGACCACGACCGATGCAAGTGATAAAGCCCATCGGATAATTTCCGTTGGGCCTTATCGCTTGCATCAGTCGTCTTCGGACTTGAAGAGGAAGATGAGGTCAAGGTATGTAGTAAAATATATTCTCATGATTTTAAGGCAAAGGAGATGAGATGCCACAATCGGTTTTCTCCAAGGTCTCCATTTACACTGAGAAGTCGATCACGACCGATGCAAGCGATAAGGCCCATCGGATATTTTCCGTTGGGCCTTATCACTTGCATTGGTCGTGTTTGGACTTGAGGAAGATGACGTCAAGGTATACAGTTAACTATATTCTCAAGAATTTAAGGTTAAGGATATCATATGGGACCAATGCAAAATCTCTATCTTGTGTCAGATTTGTCCAAGTTCTCCATTAGAAGTGTCAGAAGTCGATCACGACCGATGCAAGCGATAAGGCCCATCGGATATTTTCCGTTGGGCTTTATCGCTTGCATCGATCGTGTTTGGACTTGAGGAAGATGACGTCAAAGTATACAGTTAACTATATTCTCAAAAATCTTAGGTTAAGGATATGAGATGGGAGCAATGCAAAATCTCTATCTTGTGTCAAATTTGTCCAAGTTCTCCATTAGAAGTGTCAGAAATTCATGACCGATGCAAGCGATAAGGCCCATTGGATATTTTCCGTTGGGCCTTATCGCTTGTATCGGTCGTGTTTAGGAGTTGCATGCAGCATTGATAATAGATATCGAGCTTGTAAGAATTCCCCTCATTCATCAAATATTACATGTTTCTAGGTAGTTTGCAAAGAGATATTGATGGCGACTGATACAAGTGATAACAACTGTCTGAATTTCTCTAAAGACCCTAATCGCTTGCATCAATCGTGTCTCTTTCTTTTTTTCTAATTGTTTCAAGTTACTTCTCATGACTCCTAAAGTGTGCTTGCACTTCAACTAACCTTGTTTTTCATTTTTACCACAGTTAACTTTATTGGATGAAGACAATTACCTTGGCAGGGGGAGGGGAACAAGAAAAGCCATAGAAGAGAAAGGAAAAGCAAAGGTGGATATTCATTCTATTATCCTCTATCTTCCAAACTTGAACCCAGACACTTTTTGTGTTATTCACAAGCACTATAGTGAGGAGCCAGACTTCGCATTGTTCTGCTTGAGGACTCTATCAAAATACATGGGTTTTACTCCAATACCCTTTAATGCTTTCAGAGCTTTGCTCCTTGAAAGAGCAACTGCATTCAGAATTTTTGGATATGTCCCAAGACTCAATGCTTCAAGGGCAGGGTACTTTCTTTGTTATTCAAGCTATGCAATGGCTGCAGGGGTATCAGATTTAAAAAGCATTGCTGGATACATGAGAAAAGAGTTCCGCAGATATAGAGGTGATTTGCCAGAGCCAAGCTCTTTAAAGAGGCTCAAGGAATGACTTGTTTTTTTCAAATTCTATATCTCAACAAATGTACATATACAGAAATTTCCCAATGTGATATAAGACATTGCAAATTTTTTTGGTGTAATTTATCCATGGCCTAATATTAATTGTTATTGATTCTCTGGTCAAAGTCATCTGATGGTAATAGACATATTTCTTTTCAAAGCTTAATACATCATGAAATGTACATACATGACATCTTTATTTCTCAAAGAAATAAAAGACATTGCAAATATTACAGCTTTGTTTGAAATGTAGTCTTTTTCATTTTGTGATATTGATACATGATGATTTTGTCTGGTGATAGCCATATCCTTTTGATTATATTTTGCATGAGGTCCTTTGTAATTTTCTTCTAAAGAACCAATCAAAAAGCTCTCTGAAGGCACTGCTCTTTCTTACTCCTCCTCCTTTCCTTGTACACCTAAAGAAGCTTGTCCTTGCTTGATAATGAGATTTTTCCATGCCTTGAGTATTCCACATGGCAGGTGGTTCTTTTTCTGCAAAGAATGCACCATGCACAAGAAGAAAATGCTAGAATAGCAGAAGAATCTCATTAGATCTTTATTTCAATTAAAAATAAATAAATTGAATAAAATATCTTTGGAGTTCACCAAGTAGTATGTTATGTCCTTGGCACCCCATGCCTCTATGATGGTTTCTATAAGCTCTGTGGTCGCCTTTCTGAAATCTATCACATAACTTTCTGATGTTACCTGCTGCCTCATGATCTTAAAAAGATTATCTAGTTTGACCCACACTTCCATTCTCTTTTTTGCTATTTCTGGTTTGCTTTTTACATTAGTGGTGACTCACAAATTTTTCCCAACAATTGCACATGGCATTTAGTTGTTTGTCATCATGGTTGCTGAAGAATCTCCTTGCTTTTGCACCTCCCATTGAGACATCCCGTAGTACATCACCTGTATTTTGTGAAAGCTTTGGATCTTTTCTTAGATGAACATCACCACCATGAAATCCCATTTCTGAAAGAAGACATTCACATTTTTTTATGCATTCATCTGCAAGAGTTGTAGGCTTGATAGAATATGCATAATCCAAGTGAAGACGGACCAACTTGTCAATGATTCTTAACTCTGCATGTAGTCTACATATGTGTACATTTGTCAATGCTATTGGAAGTATGGGATCCCAAATCATTGAAGAAGATGAGTAGTTATGAAGAAAAACATTTTGTCTGGAAGGAGCCTCTTCAGCCTCAGCTCTAGCAATCCATCCATTTGTGCCTGGGCTTTGCATGCAGTACAAGCAAGGGCACTTATAATTTGCTCCCCCACTTATACCAAACATGCATTTGGGTGTCTTTAGGTCTCCACTCAAATGCCACTCAACTTGAAAGTTCCCGTAGTCTTTGACATTCAACAATTCTCCTGCATGATGCCTATGGATAACATTTGGAATGTTTGTCTGTGAGAATAACCATTTAAGTGTTTTATGGCTCTCAGATAGAACTTGAGCACAACCAACCCACCATAACTCCATTTCTGATTGTACTTTGAGAGACAGAGTATACAATTTCCCAAGGCTATAGTCCAAAGCTTTGTTCATCAATGCAATACTTATTCTCTCCATCTTTTGATGTTTTTTAAGCTCAACTTCATCAAGTTTGATTACAAATTTCAATAGACCATAACATTCATGTTCTATTACATTATAGAACTGAACCATGTATGTTTGAAGTTTTATAACATCTATCCATATGTTGTTAAATGCATTGTAAGTGAAATGTAACTTTTGTTTTCCTACTTCGTAAGGCATGTTACCATGAATATGTTTATATCCACCAAATACTGATGTGATCTTCTTATTCAAGCAGAGACGAAACTTTCCTACATGATGGGGTCTAGGCAATCCAAAACTTCTAACTTTGTTAAATTTTAAAAATTCACACCAAACTTTTGAAACTGCTCTATAACCTTTCCTACTCACTCCGACACTATCACAAATCTTCTGAATTTGAGATGGTTCTAGTAACAGATTCATTTGTGTCATGAGTTTTTGAAAAACAAAGCATTTCAAGCATGTATTTTCATTCAATTTCAATAGTCTTAAAACATCACTTTGACTCAAAACTTCATTACAGAAATGTACGCGCTCAAAACTGCTCGACATATTGAAACCTAGGACATTTGTCACATGATCTCTAACAATTTTCATTCTTTTCTTTTTCTGGCCAGATTTTTCAGTCAAATACAAAATTTTGGTGTTCCAGTGCCATACACATGCAAAGAACGTTCCATATCAACAGTCCTGCAACAAAAAACATTAATGGAATGAGATAAATTCACATGAAAGTTACAAACAACAAGTAAAAACCAAGTTTATAAATTAATTACCTCATCACAAATGCTCCCATGAAACAACTGCACCGCGTACATCCAAGTCCTCCAATAGTGCAATCAACCCATGATGATATCCCTAAGACTCCTCCATTCGTGTTGGAGGATGACCCATTGCCAACTCTTGAAACAAATATACAAAAGAAGGAAGCATTTTCCTTTTAGCTTATCTCCTTGAATTATGAGGATCATCGATGCCTAAATCATGAGGGAACTCTTTTGGTTCTTGATTATTAACAAATATACAAATTATGAGGATCATCGATGCTTATACCCACCATTTTTCCCAGGGGCATACCATGGCTTATACCGTCGCTTATACCGTTGCTTATACCGACACATATACCGATGCTCATACCGACGCATATACCAATGCTCATACTGACGCATATACTGACGCTTATACCGGCACTTTGGTTCCGATGCCTACACTGACCCTTACACCGACGTCGGGCCAAAATCGCGCCCGTTCATTTTCCTCGGTAGAAGCCTCGGTATACGCCTGATATGTTGTAGTGAGAGGCCTAAGGCTAGACAAGGTTTGAACAGGAGTCAAGCATGTCCCCACAAGCATAGCCCTCGTTGTCCTCATCCCGTTGTTTTAGTGGTTGAGCCTTTGATCTCCTGAGCTAGAGGTCCAGGGTTCAATCCATGGGCCGGACATGTAATGGCTTTGGTTAGTCTAAACCAGTTGAAACTAGTTGTAATGTTGTCTAACCCCTGCTTTGTGAGATACGAGGGTCCCACTAGTACTATGCCCATTCACTTGTACAGTTGTTGTTTCAAAGTTAAAGCTCGAGGGAGTAGGCACTTGCCGAACTCCATTTCAAAAAAGAAAAAAAAAAAGCATGGCCCTCACCACTGCCAACATTGTCCACCGAGAGTGCCTACTTCTGTTCTCCATTTGCGTGCTAACTATTTTACTCCAACTTTCTTCCATATGGAAAATATTTCTTCTCCAATAATAGCTTAATATATATTCAATGGAGGCAAAGTACAAGAAAATTAGGAAAAGATACACAGAAGTTTGAGAACCTGTTATCCCGTACACAAGCAAGCATTTTCCTTTTAGCTTATCTCCATGAACTATGAGGATCATCGAGGCCAAAATGAGGGCACTCTTCTAGTTCTTGATTATTTACAAATCTCAATGGAAAAGTTATCGGATAGCTTCTCTTCCTTCTCTTCTGTTCCATATCCTCGACAGCTTCTCTTGATGGCATTTGAGAGGGCTGCACAGCTGTCCATACTCTCACCCAGGATAGATTGCAGCCTAAAACGAAACGCATAGTTCATTTGTGACTCGCAACGTTTACCTCGCTTGTATAAATTGATCCACAATAGTAGAGAAAGAAATTGCAAATGGCATGATTATAATAGTTTCCATATCAATTTTTCCAAGACACGAACAGATAAAGCAAATGATCCGCTTAAACAGGTGTACAGTCTCATCTGAGTCAATGGTACACCTGAGTCGGTGCTCTTTAACATTACAAAGTCATGGTAAATTCAATGTGAGTGAAACTCATATTTGCACTCACGTGATTGATGAGTCCAAAGTCAAGAAAAATTGCTTTAGGGTGAAACTCAGATTTTGAATTTGGAACTTTTCTACTCTACGTATAATTGTTGTAGTCTCTCCTTCATTTTTCTCCTCCATGGTAACTTTTGTTGTTGTATGAGTTGATGTTGTAACCATTACTTTTGTTGAATCTTCCTCTTGAGCTTCCATATCTACCTCTATTGTATCCTCTTCCTCTCTGGTTTCTAGGGTTCCTGTAACAATTCTCAGTAATGTGGTTAGTTAACCCACATAGCACTGCCAACATTGTACACTGAGAGTGTCTACTTCTGTTCTTCATTTGCGTGGTAACTATTTTACTACCAATTTCTTCCATATGGAAAATATTTCTTCTCCAATAATAGCTTAATATATATTTAAAGGAGGCAAAGTACAAGAGAATCATGAGAAGATAAACATAAGTTTGAGAACCTCTCATCCCTTACACAAGTGTAAGGAAGCATTTTCCTTTTAGCTTATCTCCTTGAATTATGAGGATCATCGATGCCTAAATCATGAGGGCACTCTTCAGGTTCTTGATTATTAACAAATTTCAACGGAAAAATTATCGAATAGCTTCTATCGCATATCCTCCACAGATTCTCTTCTCTCCCATTTCCTCCGCAACTTCTATTCTCTTCCATATCCTCCACAAGCTTCTCTTGATGGCAATTGAGAGGGCTGCACAACAGTCCATACTCTCACCAGGATAGATTGCAGCCAGCATATTTACATATACTTAATATGTATATAAGGAAATCTTGAGGCACTCACTAATTTTGTGTGTTTTGTATTCCACCATATCATGATTTACAAGCTATTTACCACAAACCTTTCCAAACGTATGCTTATGTTTTTTAAAGGAAATTCGGCAGAGTCTACAATTCCAAACTTTAATTAATAGAAATTACAACTATACACGTGAACGGGCTGAGCATCCATGGAACCCATTTTCGGGCTCCACAAAAAATCATGGGGAACAACTCGTGGTTACGTATAACTTTACCAGATTTTCCATGGTGTACTCTTTCAGCCTATTGGCTGCTGATGTACAACCACTTCTAATACATTTCTTTCCTTGTTTGCTCTGATTTATACAAGTCGAGCACTCATGATGATCATAACCATTCTTCATATCTTTATATGATTTGTACTTAATTTAGCTGCTCACATAATTTAGCAGATGACCACTCTTTACAAAGCAAACGAGTGCAGAAAATACGTGCTACAAACCAAAGAATATAGCAACTACATACCACCAGCTGAATCCTACCCACAACATACATAACACACATTTCCGTGACACCTTACCGACTAAAACGAAACGCATAGTTCATTTGTGTCTGCCTATGTACAATACTTAGTCATAGAAATGAAATGACTCACAACGTTTACCTCGCTTAGCCTGGTGGTTGGGCCTCTCGCCTCTTGAGGCGGGGGCGAGGGTTCAACCCCTGGCAGCAACATGTAGGGACATATAAATCCCAGGAACTGATGTATGTGGCTTTTGGTTATCGTTTGACCATCCCCGCGGTAGTTGTGACCGCCGTTTAACCCAGTTGTAAACCCCTGTTCTTGTGGGATAAGGGGGGTCCCATGGGTACTATGCCTTTCCTTGTACAGTTGTAATTTCAAAGTTTTGTTTTCGATTGATATAGAGTGAGATAGAGAGAGAGAGATGAAAGAAAGAGAGAGATACATACACACATATTTGCATGTACACACACATACATACATGCATACACACATGCATATTACATACACACACACATATAAATACACACTCACATATGTATAGACACACATATGTGCATGCATACATACACACACATATGCATGTACACACACACATACATACATACACACATGCATATTACATACACACTCACATATGTATACACACACATATGTGCATACACACATGCATATGCATAGATACATACACACACATATGCATGTACACAGATACATACATACACACATGCATATTACATACACACATACATATTTATACACACTCACATATGTATACACACTCACATATGTATACACACTCACATATGTATACACACTCACATATCTATACATACACATGCATACATGCACATACACAAACACACACATCACATATACATACACACATACACACATATACACATATACATGTTTTAGGGTTAGGGTTTTAGGATTAGGGTTCAAATTTCTCTTTTCTTTTGTTTTTGTAGGAGATTTCTGGCATACATATTACATACACATATGCATATGCATATGCATATGCATACATACACACACACATATACATGCACACAAACACACATATACATGTTTTAGGGTTAGGGTTTTAGGATTAGGGTTTTTTACTTTTACACATATACACACATAATACATACACACATGCACACATACACACATGCATATACACATACACATACACATACACATACACATACACATACACATACACATACACATACACATACACATACACATACACATACACATACACATACACATACACATACACATACACATACACATACACATACACATACACATACACATACACATACACATACACATACACATACACATACACATACACATACACATACGCAAACACATACACATACACATACACATACACATACATACATACATACACACACATGCATACATACATACAGACACACATACATACATACATACATACATACACAGACACATAGAGAGACAGAGTCACACACACACATGCATACATACACACACGTGACATATACATACACACATATGCATGTTTTAGGGTTAGGGTTAGGGTTTTTGGCTTTTACATATATACACACATGCATACACACATATACATGTATGAACACATAATACATATGCACATACACATATATATATACACATGCATACACACATACACACACACATACATTCATAGACACACACACACACACACATATATATATACACACACACACACACATGCATACACACATACACATATGTGACATATACATATACACATATGCATGTTTTAGGGTTAGGGTTTTTGGATTTTACATATATACACACATGCATGCACACATATACACATATAAACACATAATACATATACACATACACATATATATACACATGCATACACACATACACACATATACATGTTTTAGGTCTAGGTCTTCAGAATTAGGGTTTTAGGATTTTTACATAGATACACATATGCATACACACATACACACATACATATATTCACCTACACATATACATACACAAGCATAGACATATACACCTATTTTAGGTCTAGGTCTTTAGGCTTAGGGTTTTAGGGTTTAAGTTACACATGCATATAAATATTTACACATATAGAAATATACACACATAATACATGTACACATACACATGTATATACATAGGCAGACACATGTATACATGTGTTCTAGTTGTTGTTTATAAATATCATGTCTATGTGTCGCATTTCGTTGTACACGATTCATGATTCATTTTGCTCATGTCTTTTGTATTTGACAGTATGTTTTGCTTTATCAAATCATTTTTTGTTGCCTCTCATACATGTCACATGTAGTTGGGTTTTTCTTGGGCAGAGTGGATTGTCTTTTGCTACACAACAGCATGGGAATGTTGTTGTGGCAAGAGACAACACACTCTGCCCAAAAAAATTTTGTAGATATGGTCATCGGTATAGGCGACGGTATAAGCGTCGGTATCCCCAGGCACATACCGATGCTTATACCGACCATTTTGCCCAGCGGCATACCATGGCTTATACCGTCGCTTATACCGACACATATACCGACGCTCATATCGACGCATATACCGATGCTCACACCGATGCATATACCGGCGCTTTGGTTCCGACGCCTACACTGACCCTTACACCGAAGTCGGGCCAAAGTCGCGTCCGTTCATTTTCCTCGATAGAAGCCACGGTATACGCCTGATATGTTGTAGTGAGAGGCCTAAGGATAGACAAGGTTTGAACAGGAGTCAAGCATGTCCCCACAAGCATAGCCCTCGTTGTCCTCATCCCGTTGTTTTAGTGGTTGAGCCTTTGATCTCCTCAGCTAGAGGTCCAGGGTTCAATCCATGGGCCGGACATGTAATGGATTTGGTTAGTTCAGACCAGTTGAAACTAGTTGTAATGTTGTCTAACCCCTACTTTGTGAGATACGGGGGTCCCACTAGTACTATGCCCATTCACCTGTACAGTTGTTGTTTCAAAGTTAAAGCTCGAGGGAGTAGGCACTTGCCGAACTCTATTTCAAAAAAGAAAAAAAAAAGCATGGCCCTCACCACTGCCAACATTGTCCACCGAGAGTTCCTACTTCTATTCTCCATTTGCGTGCTAACTATTTTACTCCAACTTTCTTCCATATGGAAAATATTTATTCTCCAATAATAGCTTAATATATATTCAACGGAGACAAAGTACAAGAAAATCAGGAAAAGATACACAGAAGTTTGAGAACCTGTTATCCCCTACACAAGCAAGCATTTTCCTTTTAGCTTATCTCCATGAACTATGAGGATCATCGAGGCCTAAATGAGGGCACTCTTCTAGTTCTTGATTATTTACAAATCTCAATGGAAAAGTTAATGGATAGCTTCTCTTCCTTCTCTTCTCTTCCATATCCTCGACAGCTTCTCTTGATGGCATTTGAGAGGGCTGCACAGCTGTCCATACTCTCACCCAGGATAGATTGCAGCCTAAAACAAAATGCATAGTTCATTTGTGACTCGCAACGTTTACCTCGCTTGTATAAATTGATCCACAATAGTAGAGAAAGAAACTGCAAATGGCATAATTATAATAGTTTCCATATCAATTTTTGAGAGTGTCTACTTCTGTTCTTCATTTGCGTGGTAACTATTTTACTACCAATTTCTTCCATATGGAAAATATTTCTTCTCCAATAATAGCTTAATATATATTTAAAGGAGGCAAAGTACAAGAGAATCATGAGAAGATAAACATAAGTTTGAGAACCTCTCATCCCTTACACAAGTGTAAGGAAGCATTTTCCTTTTAGCTTATCTCCTTGAATTATGAGGATCATCGATGCCTAAATCATGAGGGCACTCTTCAGGTTCTTGATTATTAACAAATTTCAATGGAAAAATTATCGAATAGCTTCTATCGCATATCCTCCACCGATTCTCTTCTCTCCCATATCCTCCACAACTTCTATTCTCTTCCATATCCTCCACAGCTTCTCTTGATGGCATTTGAGAGGGCTGCACAACAGTCCATACTCTCACCAGGATAGATTGCAGCCAGCATATTTACATATACTTAATATGTATGTAAGGAAATCTTGAGGCACTCACTAATTTTGTGCGTTTTGTTTTCCACCATATCATGATTTACAAGCTCTTTACCACAAACCTTTCCAAACGTATGCTTATGTTTTTTAAAGGAAATTCGGCAGAGTCTACAATTCCAAACTTTAATTAATAGAAATTACAACTATACACGTGAACGGGCTTAGCATCCATGGAACCCATTTTTGGGCTCCACAAAAAATCATGGGGAACAACTCGTGGTTACGTATAACTTTACCAGATTTTTCATGGTGTACTCTTTCAGCCTATTGGCTGCTGATGTACAACGACTTCTAATACATTTCTTTCCTTGTCTGCTCTGATTTATACGAGTCGAGCACTCATGATGATCATAACCATTCTTCATATCTTTATATGATTTGTACTTAATTTAGCTGCTCACATAATTCGGCAGATGACCACTGTTTACAAAGCAAACGAGTGCAGAAAATACGTGCTACAAACCAAATAATATAGCAACTACATACCACCAGCTGAATCCTACCCACAACATACATAACACACATAGTTCATTTGTGTCTGCCTATGTACAATACTTAGTCATAGAAATGAAATGACTCGCAACATTTACCTCGCTTAGCCTGGTGGTTGGGCCTCTCGCCTCTTGAGGCGGGGGCGAGGGTTCAACCCCTGGTAGCAACATGTAGGGACATATAAATCCCAGGAACTGATGTATGTGGCTGTTGGCCATCGTTTGACCATTGCCGCGGTACTTGTGACCGCTGTTTAACCCAGTTGTAACCAGTTGTAAACCCCTGTTCTTGTGGGATAAGGGGGGTCCCATGAATATTATGCCTTTCCTTGTACAATTGTAATTTCAAAGTTAAAATCCGGGGGAGTAGGCCTCGGCCGAACCTCCATTTAAAAATTTAAAAATAAATAAATTAAAAATAAAGTAGAGAGAAAACTGCAAATGGCATAATCATAATACTTTCCAAATCAATTTTGTCCAAAACACGAACAGATAAAGCAAATGATCCGCTTAAACAGGCGTACAGTCTCATCCGAGTCAATCGTACACCTGAGTTACAAAGGGAATCGGCGCTCTTCAACCTTACAAAGTCATGGTAAATTCACTGTGAGTGAAACTCAGATTTGCACTGTGATTGATCAGTCCAAAGTCAAGAAAAACCGCTTTAGGGTGAAACTCAGATTTTGAACCGGAGAGCCATAGCTATTGCTTGCACATTAGACAGATGGCTTCTTCACAAGGAAACCAGCGCATTGCACCTGACGAAGAGCAGAAAATCCCAACACTCTGACAAATGAGTCAGGGTGCTCTTTGGCACACTCCGCGATTTCACGGAGCACCGCAGCAGCATCAGTGCAGCCGAACATGGGCAGCTTCCACATGATCCAGTATCTACCATCGTAGTATCCACTGCCGGAGAAGTTGGTCCTGTGGACTGATCCAACCTGTAGAGCGAAAGACAAGAGTCAGAAGAAGTTACGACATTCGATCACGCCAAAAATGTCCCATAAAACCACAGTTCACAAAATTCCCAATCAATCAGATCAGAACATTGAACACGAAAATTAATTCAGATCTATGTATCGCCTGTGTTTCGTCCTTGCATTATTTGCAATTAATCCAAGCGGCCCAGCCTCACCGTTATGCATTCACATCACAGAATGCTTCACAAATCCTTACCCTGTCGAATTCGATGCAAGGGTTCCATCCATTTCTGATGATGTAGTCCACCTGCTTCGCTATCTGCTCATCGGTGAGCGGGGGCAAGTATGAGAGCGTCTCGTATTTTAAGTTGTTGTATGGGTCCACGACCTGGATGCCACACCAGAAAATTCACGACGTCTCAATACCAGACAAGATCTACAGAAAAGTACCAAAATCATCTGGCACACAGGCGCAAGAATACTGACCAACATAGCGTTAACACGGCTGCCGTTGTTGATTGAAAGTGGGTTAACGGACTTGGGTGCGAAAAAGGAGGCAGACTTGGAAAGTCCACTGAATGCCCTGTTGGGAGTGGAGGTAGAGACCTCAGCTGGTGCACTGACAGCCAAAGAAGCGGAGATGGATGCCATGCTACCTGCTCCGAGACGTCGAGGGAAGGCAATGCAGCGCAAGTCAGTAGCGTGGATGCAGGTGATGAGGTAGAGAGTAGAAGCGAAGCTGTGTATAAATGAAGGAGCGCTCTACAGGATAGACCTTCGCCTTGAAAGTGGATGTTGGAAATGTGTGATCAGGAAAGCTGGATGTGTACAATGCGGAACAAGTGGCAACGAACGTAGGTCACCTGATCCAAGCTAAGATCACAAAGCCTACACCATTGATGTGGATGATCGAAATATGTGATCAGTGCATACATAGTGAAGCAATGCCGCTAATAGTTATGAACACGATGCGTAAGCTAAAGGCGATTGGAGAATAGTGAAGCAATGCCGCTAATAGTTATGAACACGATGCGTAAGCTAAAGGCGATTCTCCAAGGATGCCTCCTGGACAGATGATGTTCCCGACACTCACAGATTCCCTTGATATTCGTTGGCAGGATCTGTGTGGAAAGGGATGTATTCCTGGGATAGAATTAAAACGTAGGTGAGCACAGCGATGGCAAAAAGCCTGGAATGACGCGTCGTGTCGTCGGTACTGAAGACTGAAACTGATTCAAGACTTACCTTGACCGATCATGATAACTGCGAAGTAGAGGGCTACAACCAGAGCCCAAACAGAAGTGTCTAAAGCTGCACATTTCGATGAGCTGCCTTCTTCTCAGACTTTGACCTCCGCAAGCTCGAAGGAAAAGGCCCCATTCGAAGTCCAATCAGGCGTCCACGGCCTCTCTAGGGTCCTATGACTCCTAAAATTTTTTCATGGGCTTCATAATGATGCTCATGTATAAAGTTTAAGCGTCACAAGAAGCCTGAAAATGTTGATGAGGCGTCAAAAAAGACTAATAGTCATATAACGGTATACATTAAAGAAATAGTACATTGAAAATAATGTCCCCTGAAATTTAAATTCTCGAATCCCATCTTTTGAGTTTTTAATTTAGATTTGCTCTTTCACAAATGCCAAGTGTCTATAAATGATTGGATTCTTTTCACTATCGTTGTCTTCATGAGTTAAGGAATTTAAGGCGGTAAAAGTTTTGAAGTTTAATCCAATGGGTGTGGTTTAGCGAATGTGTGTTGTACTCCTAGGCAGATGACCAGGGTTCAAGTCCGGCTCAGGGCTAGATGCCTCAAAGTTCCCTAAGATGGGTGCCTCTACCTTACAAGGTCGGGTGTGTGTGTCTTTCCAAATTCATTATACTCTCCAAAAAAAAAAGTTTTGAAGTTTGCATTCGCATTCTAGAATCCGGCGCTCAAAAATAGTTCAATATGAAATTACATACATGAAAAAGAGCTCTAGCCTTACAAATTGCAATTGTGTTTCGGGCTTGAGCTTATGTGCCACTACAGCTGTGTTTGAAGCTGCCAGTGCAATTGTGTCTGACGCTCCAACTTATGTGCAAGATGTAGCAATAGATGAGTCCCTTATGAAATCACGTGTGCAATGTGCAGTGAGTAGTGAGCAATCAAAATCAATATGTCCTCTAGAATTGGTTTGAAGCTTCCATTGCAACTCTGTTTGAGGCTCCAGGTTATGTGCAAAATGTAACAATCGATGGGTCACTTGCACAATGTACAATGAGTAGTGGTCAACCAAAATCAAGATCATCCATTGTCCACTGTGTATTCCAGACTACAATGTGTAAAATGGGGCTCATGGTTTCAACTTTCAACTGTTGGCAGTCGCCCATCTTGATCTGCAGTGTTCCATTCGAGTGTGATGATAAGAACCAAGTCTCAAGGGCCAAGATATGCTTATCTACGCTTATATAATGTATTATATAATATGTTGTGGACGATAGTCATGTGTATACAATGCATAGAATAGTTCGTGTTTTGGTTGTGTATCAAAGAGAGAGGTCTACATGTGTGCTTTCGACTTGGAACGAGTATGTTGGTATTCTAGTTGTGTATCAAAGAGAGGTCCAATACATCTGTAATCAATATGTTGGTATTCTAGTTCTGTATGAGAGAGAGGTCCAGTACATCTATATCACAGAGAGAGAGAGAGGTCTACATGTGTGCTTTTGACTTGGAACCTGTATGCTGGTATTCTAGTTCACAAGTCAGAGTGCATATTGGACATATGCTTGCACATGAAAGCCATAATAAAATGCATAAATTTTTAATCTCTCCGCACGCATTTTCTACAATGCAGAAAATCTTGTTTATATGGATGCATTCAAGGAGTTATGTAGAAATGGAATGTGGGCATGTAAGAACACTGACATATATATCTCGAACTGCACATCCTATAAATGTTTACTAATTTGTTTAGATAATACAAAGAACTCTACTAAAGTAGGCAGCCGTTTTTGTCTTTGTGTGCATGTCTGTGTGTGTGTGTCAGAGAGAGAGAGAGATGAGGAAACTGTATTTCAAACATGGTTATGTGATTGTAACATTGACATTAGAAATATAAGTTTGATAGTTAAAGCTCCATCAATTACTAGACATAAGAAACATAGCCATGTTTCAGTTGGTTTGCCATGTCCTCTTAGTATTCTAATATGTTTTCGCATTAGTTGTAATATGTTTTTCCATTAGTTTTACCTGCACCACACTCTGTTTGGTAGATACCTGCTCTCATGGAGCTTATGCATCTGTGGATGGAAGCCTAGATTTCTACTAATAACCATGTACTTGAAATCTTCTTGCATGCTTGGCTAAAAACCATCCAAATATGTACTCTGCTACTCAACTGGGATTCCTAAAACACTCATGAGCCACGGTCCACATGGGAATAAGAACTCCTACAAAGCCCTCGATTAAACATACATGGTAAATATTAATAAAAGCTCAGGGAGCTAGGTTGGCTTTGCAGAGTGTGTGTGCCATAATTCATACATTAGAATGCAAGCCATTAAGTGAACATGTATATAGGAGTGCTTCCTTTCTCAGTCCATTATATAATAAAATCTAAAGCCTGAATGTTAGTAAAAGGATTCATGAGAAACTCAACTCTGGACACCCACGCTTCATGGGCATTTTCGTGAAGCCCAAGCTTGGGCGTCAAATTTAAGCCCTTGTTTGATTTCATTACGTGCGAGTTCGGTAGCTTCGGAGGAAGAGGGGGCTTCTTAAAACCAGACTTTGCATCTGTGTTTACCCTGCATGGAGCGCTCAAATGCAAGCCAGATTTCTCTGATGATGGGAGACTATGCGCTCTGCACAAGGTAGTGTTGACCGCTTTGCTCCCTTGAGAGTAGAAGCTTGGTAGTAGCCAAGGGAGTCAAGGCCTTACGAGACAAGGAAGCAACCGAAGGGATTCCAAACAAAGGGAGAGCCAAGTAGGATTAAGTAGGAAAAGCAATCAATGCAGATCGAGCAAGTAGGCCACATAATGTTTTATGAAAAAATATTTCCCAAACAATGATTTTAGTCACTTCACACCATTGTAAATACCATTTTCCATTATTCCTACTTCATTTTGTGCAAGCCGAGGAGTCCTCAAACTTGAGGAGTATTAGAACTATCTATGTACTAGTTTTCATAATTTGTAGAGCTCGTTTAAGCCTCCAAAATAGCCTAGGAACCTAATTTTTAACTACGCTGGACACTAGGTCTAGACAGAGCCAAAACCTAGTCAAAAACTATATAAAGAGCTAGAGAGCTCATTTTTGAGGTTAGCTTGTTAGAGTTTTAAGCTATTGTAAGACTTTTTTAATAATAAAAAGAGCTCCATTGTTCCACTCTTTATGTTGCCTTGTGTGTCTGTGTGTGCATGCTTGTGTGCTTCTCATTCATGCACTTGTGCCATCACTTGCTCATAGTCGTCATACTAGTCCTCATGTTTCTATGGATTGACAATTATGAGGTGGATCTCCTCACATTGGTACTCGGCATTGTGATAGAGTGATACCAAATTTGGCACCATTGCCGGGGAGAGAGCTTCGACGATGAGTGTGTGATGGTAACATGTAGAGTTGTGACATTGGAATCGTAGGTAATTTCTTTACTTTTCCTTATTTTCTCTTTCTTACTTCATCACTATCACCACCATCATCATCCTCACCTCTCACCTCCATCTCCACCTTCGCTAATTGATTGAAGACTTACCTTGACCGATCATGATAACTACGAACGAGAGAGCTACAACCTACAACTAGACTTTGACCTCCGCAAACTGGAAGGAAAGGGCCCCATGTAGGAAAAGCATCTCTCCGAGGTTGAGTTTGATTTCATCGTGTGTGAGTTCGCTAGCTTCGGAGGAAGAGGGGGCTTCGTAAAACCAGACTTTGCGTCCATGTTTACCCTGCATGAAGCGCTCAGATGCAAGCCAAATTTCTCTGATGATGGAAGACTATCCGCTCTACACAACATAGTGTTAGCTGCTTTGCTCCCTTGACAGTAGAAGCTACATCACCAAAAGAATTTGGAACTTTTTTGCTTTGCGTTGTTTTAGTCTCTCCTTCCTGTGTATCCTCCTTGGTAATTGTTGTTGTTGAATGAGTTGTTGTTTTAGCCATTGTTGTTGTTGAATCTTCCTCTTGAGATTCCATATGTTGGAGTTAGACGTCTGCGGAAGCATGCGAAAAACACAAGGAAGAAGAAGAAGCTTGGAGCTCAACACACAATACTAAATGTATTACTAGAGAATGTACAAAGATAAGTAGCCCATTAGGGCAATAGGCCGCTATATACAAGCCGGGGGAAGAAAACTTCGTAAAAAGGGAAAAAAGTGCCCCAACGATCCTAGTGTGTTCACACACATTAGGACGTAAATATATCAACAAATCCCCCCTTGGAGTGATGTGGTGAACAAGGAGTTGGCACTCATGTATAAGGAAGTTCCAAGCTATGTGGAATCCATCCACAAAAGGAAGTAAGCCCAAAGCTTTGCGGAAAGCTTCAAACTTGTCCCTAACCAGAGCCTTTGTGAAAAGGTCTGCAATATTCTCCTGTGTGGGCACATATGCCAAGCTGATCTCCCTAACAGAGAACCTCTCCCTAACATAATGATAATGCACTCAATGTGCTTAGTGCGAGCATGGAACACAGGGTTCCTCGCAACTGCCAATGCGCTCTGACTGTTAGTGAAGATCGTGGTGGTAGAAGACTGACCAATACCCAAATTAGCCATAAGGCATCTGAGCCACACACACTCAATAGTAGCTATGAAAGCTGCCCTATACTCAGCCTCACAACTAGAAGTGGCCACAATAGGCTGTTTCTTGCTCAACCAAGATATACATGAGCTACCAAGCATGAAGCAGAAGCCACTAGTGGACGCACGAGTGTCATAGCAACCAGCCCAGTCTGAGTCAGAAAAAACATGCAAATCTGGTGGTAGTGATTCCCCCTTGGGATAAAACAACCCAAGTAGCTGAGTACCACATAAGTAGTGAAAGATGTGCTTAAATGCCTGCCAATGCTTGACATCTGGGCAATGCATAAACCTGCTCATCTGTGAGACAACAAACTGAATATCTGGCCGAGTAATGCATAAGTAAATCAGGTATCCAATAGCCTGCTCATAGAGGACAACATCAAATGCATCTCCAGCATCATCAAGACTCAATCATAAACCTGTCTCCATAGGAGTGGCAATAGGCTTACAGTCTTCAAGGCCAAAACGCTGCAGTAATGTGTCAATATATTTCGTTTGACGCAAAGCCATTCCACCATCAACTTGCATAATCTGAATGCCCAAATAGTGATGCAAATGCCCCAAATCAGACATCTCAAATGAGGCACGCAAATCAGCCTTAAAATCAGCAATATGGTTCTCAATAGGACCAGTTAGCAGCATGTCGTCAACATAGACAACAATGATGAGAAGCACATCATAAGCACGCTTAACATATAAGGTGCTTTCAGCTGGACTGTTCTCAAAACCATGTGCAATCAAATAGGCATGTATCTTCTCATACGAAGCACATGGTGCTTGCTTTAAACCATATAATGCCTTCTTTAACCTGCACACCTGGTTTTCATGCCCTTTCTGCACAAAGCCATGAGGCTGAAAAACATACACTTCTTCATGCAAGTCATAATTTAGAAATGCAGTTTTAATGTCCAACTGATGTACATGCCAACCATGATGGACTGCAAGTGCACAGATGCTCTGAACAGTAGTCATACAACATGTAAGTGCAAAGTTCACATCAGAATCAATGCCTCTTTCCTATGCATAACGCTTTGCAACAAGCCTAGCCTTATACCTGTCAATTGTTCCGTCAAGCTTACGCTTCAGCTTGTAACACCACTTAGTGCCAATGGCCCTCTTGCAAGGAGGCAAGTCACAAAAAGACCAAGTATCGTTCTTCATTATAGCATCATATTCAGATTGCATAGCAGCCATCCAATTTTCTGAATTTTGTGCTTCGTCAAATGAAACAGGCTCATTCTCATCACAGAGACTAGATGCAGCTATAGCATAGCAATCTGATGCAAAAGAGGCACAGTGAGAGCTTGATCAAGTACAATATGATACAGGTGCATCTAATTTGCTATCACACAAAGTTTGCATCAGCCATTTGGGCATAGTTTTTGCCTCCTCAATGTCAGCTCTCTCATCAACAAGTGCATCATGTAAATCTGCATAAAAAATGGGATGATCTGCATCATCATATGAAACCTATAAACGCTAAGAAGTTTCCTCTTTAGGACTAGCACTAGATTATCCACCTGTAAAAAGAGGCAGCAAAGTATCATACATGTCTTTGGAGCTAACAAATGTCTCCTTAGTACATGAAAGCAATGGTTGAATAGCATCTTCCACAAAAACAACATCATGGCTAACCAGAATGGGTTTAGTCTGTGGATGATACAGTCGATAGCCTTTACTTTCAAAACTTTACCCTAAAAAATTACATTTTACTCCTTTATCATCCAATTTTCAACGATGTTGTTCAGGCACTAATGCATATGCCAAACAACCAAAAACACGTAGAACTGCAACAGATGTCTTGCGGTCATGCCAAGCCTCATATGGAGTGATAGATTGCAGCGCTTTAGTGGGACACCTATTAAGTACATATGTTGCACACATGACAGCCTCAAGCCAGAAATTATGTGGTAAAGCCTGACTCTTGACCATACACCTCGCCATCTCCATGAGTGACCTGTTCTTTTGTTCAGCAACTCCATTTTGTTGGGGAGTATACCGCACTTTACATTGGTGTTTTATCCCATGTTCAGCCAGAAATGCATTAAAATTAGAAGACATATATTCCCCCCCTCAATCAGAACGGAGGGGGCCCATTTTACATGCTGACAGATTTTTAGCCAAAACCAAAAACTGTTTGAAGCAAATGAACACTTCCGACTTTGCCTTCAATGGATATACCCATGCATGCCTGGAAAAATCATCGATGAAAGTCACGAAGTAAAGATAATTTCCAAAAGAAGGTGACTGCATAGAACCATAGACATCACTATGTACAAGCTGCAATAGCCCGAACTGAACCATATTTTGGAAAGGAGGAACGCTGCCTTTTGCCCAAAATACAGACTTCACAGACATGTTTTCCCGGTGCCTCAAGTTTAGGCAAAGAGGACACCATTTCAGATTTCTGCAGGTGTAGCAAACTAGAAAAATTCAGATGACCAAAGTGTGCATGCCAAAGCTTTGCATCTGGCGTAGCTTGAGAATCATGTACTGCACATGCCAAATCATTTACACATCTTTCATAGTCTATGAGTTTATATAGCCCACAACATAGAATGCCAAAAGCAATAATCACGTCGCCATTTGACAGATCATGAACTGTACATCTGTCATCAACAAATTTCACAACCAAGCCAATCTAGGCTAATGCAGAAACTGATAACAAATTTTTCTTGATCCCTGGCATAAACAAAGCATCTGACAAATTAGAAGAACTACCATCAGTAGTAGTCAAAATGATCTTACCAACTCCCATAATAGGATAAGAGGAGTTGTTTTCACATGTAACAGTATTCCCTGTAGGGGCAAGCTCAAGTGAAGAGAAGAAACTGCATTGTGAGGTAATATGTTTGGTCACCCCACTATCAAACTACCAAACATCTGAGTCTACTGCAAACATGCACTGCTCATGAGAAGATGGGTCAAAACTCCAAACAGTAGTAAACGCCCATTCTTCTTCCTGCACAAGATTAGGAGACTCCATTTTTGGTGTAGAGGCTTCAGCAACAACCATTCTAGCCTCTTTCTTCTTTGCCTCTTTAGCAGCCAATTTTGGACAGTTCTTTATGATATGATCATTCCCTTTACAGTACTTGCAAAACAAGTTCTGCTTTCTGATTTTTTCTCATCTTTATCTTGGTTCTTCGAATGTGCAGCATTTGCAGATGTTTGTTTACTAGTAGAAGAGCTCCATTTTCCTTTGCCCTTGTGACTAGCCAGGAAAGCTTGATCTGCAACACGCATAATGGACCTGTTCTCCCTCGACTGATCTTCCTGCAACAGAACAAAGACTAACTCCTCAAATGACAAGGCATTTGGATTACCTTTCATCATCAACCGAAGAGTAGAAGCAAAACTCTGATATGAATTAGGAAGACCATTCAGAACGGTCTGCACAAGTGAGCTATCTGGTATAACCTCATCAACAAAAATCAATTGTTCCTTCAAGTCTTTGATCTTTGTTAGAAAACTGTCACATGGAAACACCTTCATTCATGTGCTCACTCTCCAACTGTTTTCGAAGGTAAGCAACATGAGCCTCATTCCTAGCTTGGTACAACGTGGTAAGAGTATCCCAAGCATCCTTAGCTATTTTGCAAGAGCGTATGTGAGGAATAATGGCACGTTGACAGAAAAAGCTATCAATCGATGTGTCTGGGCATCTCTGCAATCCCAGTAAATCAGCTCTGTAGTAGGTGCAACAAAAACCGCAGTACGAACACGAATATGCATAATATCATCATCTTTAACACCTTTTGCATCAGCTTCAGTACATGCAGTTGTAATAGTTGCAGGTGTGACAGGATGTTTTTCAACACCCTACACAATGTTCCACAGTCCTTTTGCAACCAATACATGTCGCATCATATAGGCCCATAACGCGTAGTTGGTACCATCCAACTTATCCTCAACAACCAACATACACAATACATCACTACTTTCAACCATGGTCGGTGACTAAAATACCTTGATGCAAAAAATTGAATATATCTCAAAAAGTTGAATGGAACTTCCCAGACGAGTTCTACTAAACCTGTAGCAGACTTTGAGATGCTTATATTGGAGAACCAAAACAGGTATATACTTTTGGCACAAAAAGACAAAATAGCATGCACAAGTGCTACAATAGTGTGTTCGTAGGCCGAAACAAGCTGAGATCATGATTTCGACACCACAGAGCGAAGCATTTTGTATCTCTGAAACACCCTGAGTATGCTCACAAAACTTCATGCGAATCTGAGACTGCAACCGTAGGAGTGTCGACGACGCCCTGGATGAAGCGACAACCTCCTCTGATACTAATTGTTGGAGTTAGACGTCTGCGCAAGCACGCGAACAACACAAGGAAGAAGAAGAAGTTTGGAGCTCAACACACAATACTGCATGTATTACTAGAGAATGTACAAACATAAGCAGCCCATTAGGGCAATAGGCGTATGTACAAGCCGGGGGAAAAAAACCTCCTAAAGAGGGAAAAAAGTGCCCCCACAATCCTAATGTGTTCACACACATCACTAGCTAAATATATCAACATAATATCCACCTCTGTTGTATCCTCTTCCTCTTTGGTTTCTAGAGTTCCTCAAACAATTCTCAATAATGTGGTTAGTGAACCCGCATATGGCACATGGAGAGGAGCTTTGAGATCTCCCCCCACCTTATCTTCCTCCTCTTCCTCTTTCTCTTCATCTTCCTCTTGAACCTCTACCTCTACCTGCAAAGTTTGCTTGAGAGGTCATCATTAGAATTTTTGCTCTTGCCTTTACCATCCTTATTCTAGTTTTTGTTTGTATATAGGGCAGAGGATTGATTAGCTTTTGAGTTGTCTCCATTCTTCATAAGCTTTGCGTCATGTGTGAATAATAGTCCCATGAGTGTTTTGGAGTTAGGGACCTGCATGTCCATGTAGAGGTCCATGGTTGTGGTAAAAGCTTCCCATTTTTCATCTACATTTATCCCATTGATCACTTTCCTCACTATCTACTCTTCATCAATGACTTCTCCAATGCTCCCAAGTTGATCTGCTAGGTCCTTCATCTTGGTGACAAAATCATTCACACTTTTGCTTGGGCATCTTCATGAGTGTGGTGAACTTGATCGAGAGTTTGTTCTTTCTTGTTTTAGTTCTTGATGAGAACAATGCCTGAAGAGCATGAGTCCCAGACTCTTGTGAAGTCTTCAGCTCATGATATGTAGAAGTAAAAAATCAGAGATTGAGTTGAGAATATATAATATGGCTAGAGCATTCTTTGAGCACCATGTGGTTAACCTCTCTTCTTCTTCTTGAATTGGTTGTCCTTTGCTTATGAGGATTGGCATCATCTGATCTCGAGAAATGTAACTGTAGAGGTTTCTCCTTTAAAGATAAGATTCCATTCTGAGTGAAGAAGCTGAGTAATAACCTTGATCCAATTTTTCTCTAGATAAAGGAAATCCATCTCGCATGTTCATTTGTTGTTGCTCTGATACCACTATGAGGAAATGGTTGAGGTTGATCCAGAGATGAGCTGGTGTTGCACAAAACCTGCTCTACATCTACCAAGTTGACTCTAGGGATGCTTAGTAGACTCCTTTGGCTTCACAATAATGCATTTATACTGACTATGTACTTTGGAACATCATTCCAAAAATGTTGTAGCAAAACTGATAACTTACATGTACTAGAAATGTGAGAAGACCTTCTAGTTTGGAAATGGAGATGCTTAATGTTTTGCTTAGTTCTCACAACTTGATATGAATTGACTAGAGAGCTTTTGCACACATCTATTTCAAGTGTATAGCTAACTAACACAAGTTATTTCATGAATTTAGAGGCATTATACATTGAGCAATGAGTTTAACAACTCAGGGGGTCATCCCAACATTTTAGGACCAAGATGATGTGCAAGCATAGTCGACTTCATCAGTTCATATCTATTGGCTAAACCAAAAATAATGAAAATTTGTAGGTATATAGTGGACACTTCACTCTAACTATACTAAGTTAAAGTGTAGGAAACGGTTGAGTATACATTGAGAAATCACTCTTGTAAAATTATTGAACCGATGAACATGAGCTAGAGAACAATAGACAGTATGATAATGCACATATGATACATGGGAAGTGTAGTGGACTACTCAACGTTCGCCCCAATGCATGCTCAATGATGTAGCCTCAAGTTTCTCAGAAATGGAACATCATCCTGCGACTAAAACCACCTCTATTTATGCTCATCAAATGAATTTGAATTTTGAATTTCCTCCACCTAAAAGTGTTCCTATGTTGATATATTTCGATATGATGTGTGTGAACACACTAGGACTACCGAGGCACTTTTTACCCTCTTTTGGAGGTTTTTTCCTCTTGCTTGTATATACAACTATAGTCTTAACGGGTTACATATCTTTGTACATTCTAGTGGTAATACATTCAACATTGTGTGCTGTGCTCCAAGATTTTCCTTCTTCCTTGTCTTGTTCACTTGTTTTTGCAGATGTCCAACTCCAACAATTGGTATCAGAGTAGGTTGCCACTTCATCTAGGGCATCATTGACACCCCTCCAATGGCAGTCTCAGAATCACACAAAATTCACTGAGCATACTCAAGGTGAGTAACAAATCAAAACGGCTTCGCTCTATGGTGCCAAAATTGGAGTCTGAGCTCATGTCGATCTCCGAACACACTATCACAATGCTTGTCTAGGCTATTTTGTCTTTTTGTGCCAAAGATATATAGAGGTTTCGGTTTGCCAATATAAGCATCTTGAAGTCTGCTATAGGTTTAGCAGAACTCGACAGGGTAGTAATGTTCAACTTTTTGAAATACAATCAATTTTCTACATTAGGGTATCTTAGTTAGTGGCCATGGCTGAAAGTAGTGATGTATTCCGTATGTTGGTGGTTGAGGATAAGTTGGATGGTACGAATTACCAATTATGGGATTATATGATGAGTCATCTATTATTCACAAAAGGATTGTTGAATATTATGCAAGGTGTTGAAAAACACCCTATTACACCTACAAATATAGGTACTGAAGCTGATGAGGATGGCATCAAAGATGATGATATTCTGCAGATTCATGTTTGTGTTGCAGTTGGTGATGCACCTGTTGTAGCGCAAATTCATTGGCATGATAGATATGCTCAGGCATATGCATTGATAGCCTTGTCTGTCAAATGTGCCATTATTCCTCACATTTGCTCTTGTAGGACAACTAAGGATGCTTAGGATACACTTAACACATTGTATCAGTCTAGGAATGAGGCTCATATTGCTTACCTCCGAAAACAGTTGGAGAGTGAGCACATGAATGAAGGTGATTCTACGGACAATTTTTTGAAAAAGATCAAGGATTTGAAGGAACAATTGATTTTTACTGATGAAGTCCTTCCTGATAGTTCACCTATGCAAAATGTTCTAAATTGTCTTCCCAAGTCATATCATAGTTTTGCTTCTACTCTTCATTTGATGATGCAAGGCAATCCAAATGCCTTAACATTTAAAGAGTTAGTTTATATTCTCTTGCAGGAAGATCAGTCTAGGCAGAACATGTCTATTATGCGTGTTGCAGATCAAACTTTCCTGGCTAGTCAAAAGGGCAAAGGTAAGTTGGGCTCATCTACTCTTAAGCCATAATCTACAAATGCCACACATTTGAAGAAGGAAGAAATGATGAGAATAAATCAGAAAAGTAAATATTGTAAAGGAAATGATCATGTCATTAAGAGGTGTCCAAAATTTGTTGCAAAAGAGGCAAATAAAAAAAGGTTGGAATGGTTGTTGCACAGGCCTCTATACCAAAGACAGACTCTCCTAATGTTGTGTAGAATGAAGAATGGGTGCTTACTACTATTTGTAGTTTTGACTTTAGCAATATGAGCCTTACCTTGTATGGTTAGCCGATTATAATGTAGAAATTAAAAGGCATATAGGGAAAGAGCCAACATTTGCTACTCAGTTGGAACCCGATGATCTACTAGAAGAGGCACGAGTAGGATCTATTTCTTAACCTAATTACCGTGAGCCATTATTAACAGACTACCCTAAAATGATGCGCACATGGGCAAGCATGCCACTCTATATTAAATATAACCCATGTTACTGCCCAATGGTCCGTCGTAGGTCCTGAAAAGCTTTTGCCATCAAAGTCTGGAACAACAAAGGATGCTCTGATTGGATTAATTATCCATGTTTTGCTCCACCCAAAGGTCCACCCACTATGGCTTATATGATCTTTACCATACACCATTGTTCTACATGGTTAAAGAGTGTACCAAAAATTACCACAGAGATGTGTATGAAGGTCTTTGAGCTCATAATGGTAGTATTCAAGACCTTTCGAAAGATTCAAGCTCCATACATTTTAGCCCCTAGATTTTCTGAAGCAACGAAGATTTGGTATATGACATGAGCCAAACCCCCTCCATCAATAGAATACATGCATGGCATGCACAAATAAAATATCTACCTACTTGCTTCAAGTAGGCTTTTGAAGAAATGTTCTCTACCGGGCTCTAGGAATATCATTTTGAAATTTTCATTCCCAGACCAACACATTTATTACATCTCTTTGCAGTGGAACAAGCCATACATGCAGATCATTTACGCTTGCCACATCGGGGCATTGCAGGTCCAATTAATTGGGATCAAATGCTGACAGACTTGGCAAGAGGAACAACACATCCAAGAACATCACCTCGCCACCAGTGTCATCGAGTATTACATTAAGCACTCCTGACAACAAGGGTCGGTTAGGGAGATAGTGAAGCTATCGAAGGGAGTCAGAACAAAGGGAGAGCCAAGCAGGATTAAGCAAGCAAAGAAGACAATGCAGATCCAGTAAGTACGCCACATAATTTTTCATGAAGAAATACTTCCCAAATAGTGATTTTAGTCACTTTACACCATTGTAAATACCATTTTCCATTATTCCTACTCCATTTTCTGCAAGCCAAGGAGTCCTCCAGCTTGTCCAGTATTAAAAGTATCTATGTACCAATTTTCATAATGTTTAGAGCTTGTGTGAACCTCCAAAATAGCCTAGGAACCTACTTTTTAACTAGGCCAGACACTAGGTCTAGACACGGCCAAAATCTAGTCAAAAACTATAAAAAGAGTTAGAGAGCTCATTTTTGAGGTTTGCTTATGAGAGTTATGAGCTATTGTAAGACTTTTTGAGTAATAGAAAGAACTCCATTGTTCCACTCTTTGTCTTGCCTTGTGTGTTCATATGTGTGTATGTGTGTGCCTACTCATGTGCTTCTCACTCACACACTTGGGCTATCACTTGCTCATAGTCATCGTACTAGTCCTCATGTATCCACGGATTGACAATTATGAGGTGGATCTCCTCACATTCGTACTTGCCATTGTGCTAGAGTGACACAGTTGCATTGCCAAAAGAATTTGGAACTTTTCTACTCTGCGTATAGTTGTTGTAGTCTCTCCTTCCTTTTTATCCTCCATGGTAACTTTTGTTGTTGTATGAGTTGATGTCATAACCATTACGTTTGTTGAATCTTCCTCTTGAGCTTCCATCACTACCTCTATTGTATCCTCTTTCTCTCTGGTTTCTAGGGTTCATGTAACAATTCTCAGTAATGTGGTTAGTTGACCCACATAGCACTGCCAACATTGTACAGTGAGAGTGTCTACTTCTGTTCTTCATCTGCATGGTAACTATTTTACTACCAGTTTCTTCCATATGGAAAATATTTCTTCTCCAATAATAGCTAAATATATATTTAAAGGAGGCAAAGTACAAGAGAATCATGAGAAGATACACATAAGTTTGAGAACCTTTCATCCCTTACACAAGGAAGCATTTTCCTTTTAGCTTATCTCCTTGAATTATGAGGATCATCGATGCCTAAATCATGAGGGTACTCTTTTGGTTCTTGATTATTAACAAATTGAAATGAAAAAATTATCGAATAGCTTCTATCGCATATCCTCCACAGATTCTCATCTCTCCCATATCCTCCACAGCTTCTCTTCTCTTCCATATCCTCCACAGCATCTCTTGATGGCACAAATTTTAAATCTCTCCACATGCATATTCTACAATGCAAAAAATGTTGTTTATATGGATGCATTCAAGGAGTTATGTGGAAATGGAATGTGGGCATGGAAGAACAATGACATATATATCTCGAACTGCACATCCTATAAATGTTTACTAATTTGTTCAGATAATACAAAGAACTCTACTAAAGTAGGCAGCCACTTTTTGTCTTTGTGTGCATGTCTGTGTGTGTGTGAGAGAGAGAGAGAGAGATGAGGAAACTGTATTTCAAACATGGTTATGTGATTGTAACATTGATATTAGAAATCTAAGCTTGATAGTTAAAGCTCCATCAATTATTCGACATAGGAAACATAGCCATGTTTCAGTTGGTTTGCCATGTCCTCTTAGTCTTCTAATATGTTTTTGCATTAGTTGTAATATGTTTTTGCATTAGTTGTACCTGCACCATAGTCTGTTTGGCAGATGACCACTGTTTACAAAGCAAACGAGTGCAGAAAATACGTGCTACAAACCAAAGAATATAGCAACTACATACCACCAGCTGAATCCTACCCACAACATACATGACACACATTTCCGTGACACCTTACCGACTAAAACGAAACGCATAGTTCATTTGTGTCTGCCTATGTACAATACTTAGTCATAGAAATGAAATGACTCGCAACGTTTACCTCGCTTAGCCTGGTGGTTGGGCCTCTCGCCTCTTGAGGCGTGCATATGCATGTTATGCATATGATTGTGTATGCATGTGTGTATGCATATGCATTTGTGTGTATGTATATGCATTTGTGTGTATGCATATGCATTTGTGTGTATGCATATGCATTTGTGTATGCATATGCATTGTGTATGTGTGTATGTGTGTATGTGTGTAGGCATATTCATGTGTGTATGTATATGCATGTGTGTATGCATATGCATGTTTGTATGCATATGCATTTGTGTGTATGCATATGCATTGTGTATGCATATGCATTTGTGTGTATGCATATGCATTTGTATATGCATATGTATGTGTGTATGCATATGTATGTGTGTATGCATATGTATGTTTGTATGCATATGATTGTGTGTATGGATATGCATTTGTGTGTATGCATGTGTGTATGCATATGCATGCATGTGTGTATGCATATGCATGTTTGTATGCATATGATTGTGTGTATGCATATGCATATGTATGTGTATGTGTATGCATATGCATGTGTGTATGCATATGCATGTGTGTGTTTATACATATGTGAGTGTGTATGTATATGTATCTCTCTCTCTCTATGTCAATCGAAAACAAAACAGTCACTTACATCGATGTAATTGTTTGAATAAAAAGTCATCAAAATCCACTTGAGGTTGTCCTTTGTCGAATTTTGAACGATTTGATCCCAAAATCTCTTGCAAAATTAAAGAGAGAAGATATTAGAAAAGCAAAAACATAAAAAAAGAAAAAGAGTGCTACAATATGTGCGATCTACTTGCCAAAACTTCAGATCTAGAAAGATAGAGGTGTGCTTAGAGAGAGAGAGGGAGCGAGAGAGAGAGAGAGGGAGGGGAGAGAGAGAGAGAGAGAGAGAAAGAAAGAGTGACAGAGATCTTTCATTCGCGTGTGCAAAGCCGATAGTAGAAGATCTAAGTTCAAAACGCTCGAAATGAGGAATTTTTGGTTTCGGGCCCGATTAAAACCGATCGTCGGTATGAGTGTCGGTATGTGAGTCGGTAACTTTGAGTGAATTACCGACGCCTATACCGACGCTCATACCGACGTAGTTTTTCCGAGGCTACGCGGCTTTCCCAAATTTTATGAGGGTCATACCGTCGTCGACGCGTGACCATTAGTATGTTGACCGTCGGTATTCCCTCGATATGTTGTAGTGAATGAAAGGCCAAAAAATTGGGAAGAGTACTTACCCATAGTAGAGTTTTCGTATAATAGTTCCAAGCACTCTCCCATGGGGCAAAGTCCATTTATGCTTATGTATGGGTTAAAGCTAAGAGCTTCTTATGTGGTAGGATTGCAACATGAGAAAGTATAAGCTACAAAGTACTTCTTGCAAGAGATGAAGGATATGCTTAGGCTTGCTAAGGACAAAATTATGAGAGTTTAGTATAGGGCTAGACCCTATGTGTGAAAAGGTAGGAATTACCTCTTATTTTGATACAGTACATGAGTGCCATGTGGATGGTTGCATGGAGATAGAGAGGGTTCGTGGAAATATTAGGAGTGACCACGCAGTTGGGTGGTTATGAGTTGACATATTTCTCATTTTGTGGTGATTAGGAGTTGGCATATCTCTCATTTTTGTTGTCGGTAGAGTCTTTGTGACTTCTATCAAAAGTTATAGAGAATCACTAAGGAAGGTCTATCGTAAAGTTTGAGATGTTTTTTTCTTCTATCTAGTTCAATTAGCTCTCTAGAAATTCCTTGAAGATGACATATAAAATTATAACATTTTATCCATTGTTAAAAATATTTTTCAATGACTCATTATGTTTGGGTGTGGGCCTATGACTAAGTGGCTTTTAGGTTGTAAAGATATTGAATTTTCTACATGTACCTAAGTAAATGATTTCAAGGGTTTTACGGTTACGCAAAAAAACATGACGAAGGGGATGATAATAGTGATACTATGTTTGATACTATGTTAGTATTCCTCTAGTACATCAAAGCATAATTTTGCAAATCACTTTGCTATCGCTTCTTGATATCAAATTATGAGCCTTGCCTTTTGTATCGAACTAAGATGTTTTCTCATTCCTTGGAGTAACTTTCACCGTCCTCATCAACTTTAGAATACAGTTGGCTTATTTGCTATCTTGAATCCCAAATTTTCTCTTTTCTTGGATGGGTTGTTAAACTCCTCATTCAGCGCCAAAGAACCTCTGTATGAACTCATACATAGTGTTGTATTCATCCTCTTGATTTTATTCATTCTCTCCCAAATCAAGAACAACATCTCTTTTTGACGTTCTGGTGCTTCTATAACTATATTTTCTTGTTATCGATGTCAAACTCAAAATCGTCTCCACTAAAGTTTTCATCAGTTACTAGGAGAATTAGAAGGTGAAAAAATATGTTCGAAGTTTATTTCCATTTCTAGCGGTAAATACTCGAATATTCTGTTCTTTTCAATTTCTCTGATTTGTATTCGTTA
>CM035414.1:102427253-102484753 GCA_020310875.1 Ceratopteris richardii | reverse complement strand
CATTTGAGAGGGCTGCAAAGCTATCTATACTCTCACCCAGGATAGATTGCAGTCTAAAACGAAATGCATAGTTCATTTGTGACTCGCAACGTTTACCTCGCTTGTATATATTGATCCACAATAGTAGAGAAAGAAATTGCAAATGGCATAATTATAATAGTTTCCATATCAATTTTTCCAAGACACGAACAGATAAAGCTAATGATCTGCTTAAACAGGTGTACAGTCTCATCTGAGTCAATGGTACACCTGAGTCAGCGCTCTTAAACATTACAAAGTCATGGTTAATTCACTGTGAGTGAAACTCAGATTTGCACTGACGTGATTGATGAGACCAAAGTCAAGAAAAATCGCTTTAGGGTGAAACTCAGATTTTGAATTTGCAACTTTTCTACTCTGCGTATAATTGTTGTAGTCTCTCCTTCCTTTTTCTCCTCCATGGTAACTTTTGTTGTTGTATGAGTTGATGTTGTAACCATTACTTTTGTTGAATCTTCCTCTTGAGCTTCCATATCTACCTCTATTGTATCCTCTTCCTCTCTGGTTTCTAGGGTTCCTGTAACAATTCTCAGTAATGTGGTTAGTTGACCCACATAGCACTGCCAACATTGTACACTGAGAGTGTCTACTTCTGTTCTTCATTTGCGTGGTAACTATTTTACTACCAATTTCTTCCATATGGAAAATATTTCTTCTCCAATAATAGCTTAATATATATTTAAAGGAGGCAAAGTACAAGAGAATCATGAGAAGATAAACATAAGTTTGAGAACCTCTCATCCCTTACACAAGTGTAAGGAAACATTTTCCTTTTAGCTTATCTCCTTGAATTATGAGGATCATCAATGCCTAAATCATGAGGGCACTCTTCAGGTTCTTGATTATTAACAAATTTCAATGGAAAAATTATCGAATAACTTCTATCGCATATCCTCCACCGATTCTCTTCTCTCCAGGTTCTTGATTATTAACAAATTTCAATGGAAAAATTATCGAATAGCTTCTATCGCATATCCTCCACCGATTCTCTTCTCTCCCATATTTTCCACAACTTCTATTCTCTTCCATATCCTCCACAGCTTCTCTTGATGGCATTTGAGAGGGCTGCACAACAGTCCATACTCTCACCAGGATAGATTGCAGCCAGCATATTTACATATACTTAATATGTATCTAAGGAAATCTTGAGGCACTCACTAATTTTGTGCGTTTTGTATTCCACCATATCATGATTTACAAGCTCTTTACCACAAACCTTTCCAAACGTATGCTTATGTTTTTTAAAGGAAATTCGGCAGAGTCTACAATTCCAAACTTTAATTAATAGAAATTACAACTATACACGTGAACGGGCTTAGCATCCATGGAACCCATTTTCGGGCTCCACAAAAAATCATGGGGAACAACTCGTGGTTACGTATAACTTTACCAGATTTTTCATGGTGTACTCTTTCAGCCTATTGGCTGCTGATGTACAACCACTTCTAATACATTTCTTTCCTTGTTTGCTCTGATTTATACAAGTCGAGCACTCATGATGATCATAACCATTCTTCATATCTTTATATGATTTGTACTTAATTTAGCTGCTCACATAATTCGGCAGATGACCACTGTTTACAAAGCAAACGAGTGCAGAAAATACGTGCTACAAACCAAAGAATATAGCAACTACATACCACCAGCTGAATCCTACCTACAACATACATAACACACATTTCCGTGACACCTTACCGACTAAAACGAAACGCATAGTTCATTTGTGTCTGCCTATGTACAATACTTAGTCATAGAAATGAAATGACTCGCAACGTTTACCTCGCTTAGTTTGGTGGTTGGGCCTCTTGCCTCTTGAGGCGGGGGCGAGGGTTCAGCACCTGGCAGCAACATGTAGGGACATATAAATCCCAGGAACTGATGTATGTGGTTGTTGGCCATTGTTTGACCATCCCTGCGGTAGTTGTGACCGTCGTTTAACCCAGTTGTAAACCTCTGTTCTTGTGGGATAAGGGGGGTCCCATGGATACTATGCCTTTCCTTGTACAGTTGTAATTTTAAAGTTAAAGTCCGGGGGAGTAGGCCTCGGCCGCACCTCCATTTAAAAATTAAAAAAAAAAAAAAAAAGTAGAGAGAAAACTGCAAATGGCATAATTATAATAGTTTCCATATCAATTTTGTCCAAAACACGAACAGATAAAGCAAATGATCCGCTTAAACAGGTGCACAGTCTCATCCGAGTCAATGGTACACCTGAGTTACAAAGGGAATCGGCGCTCTTCAACCTTACAAAGTCATGGTAAATTCACTGTGAGTGAAACTCAGATTTGCACTGTGATTGATCAGTCCAAAGTCAAGAAAAACCGCTTTAGGGTGAAACTCAGATTTTGAACCGGAGAGCCATAGCTATTGCTTGCACATTAGACAGATGGCTTCTTCACAAGGAAACCAGCGCATTGCACCTGACGAAGAGCAGAAAATCCCAACACTCTGACAAATGAGTCAGGGTGCTCTTTGGCACACTCCGCGATTTCACGGAGCACCGCAGCAGCATCAGTGCAGCCGAACATGGGCAGCTTCCACATGATCCAGTATCTACCATCGTAGTATCCACTGCCGGAGAAGTTGGTCCTGTGGACTGATCCAACCTGTAGAGCGAAAGACAAGAGTCAGAAGAAGTTACGACATTCGATCACGCCAAAAATGTCCCATAAAACCACAATTCACAAAATTCCCAATCAATCAGATCAGAACATTGAACACGAAAATTAACTCAGATCATGTATCGCCTGTGTTTCGTCCTTGCATTATTTGCAATTAATCCAAGCGGCCCAGCCTCACCGTTATGCATTCACATCACAGAATGCTTCACAAATCCTTACCCTGTCGAATTCGATGCAAGGGTTCCATCCATTTCTGATGATGTAGTCCACCTGCTTCGCGATCTGCTCATCGGTGAGCGGGGGCAAGTATGAGAGCGTCTCGTATTTTAAGTTGTTGTATGGGTCCACGACCTGGATGCCACACCAGAAAATTCACGACGTCTCAATACCAGACAAGATCTACAGAAAAGTACCAAAATCATCTGGCACACAGACGCAAGTATACTGACCAACATAGCGTTAACACGGCTGCCGTTGTTGATTGAAAGTGGTTTAACGGACTTGGGTGCGAAAAAGGAGGCAGACTTGGAAAGTCCACTGAATGCCAACACGGCTGCCGTTGTTGATTGAAAGTGGGTTAACGGACTTGGGTGCGAAAAAGGAGGCAGACTTGGAAAGTCCACTGAATGCCCTGTTGGGAGTGGAAGTAGAGACCTCAGCTGGTGCACTGACAGCCAAAGAAGCGGAGATGGATGCCATGCTACCTGCTCGGAGACGTCGAGGGAAGGCAATGCAGCGCAAGTCAGTAGCGTGGATGCAGGTGATGAGGTAGAGAGGAGAAGCGAAGCTGTGTATAAATGAAGGAGCCCTCTACAGGATAGACCTTCGCCTTGAAAGTGGATGTTGGAAATGTGTGATCAGGAAAGCTGGATGTGTACAATGCGGAACAAGTGGCAACGAACGTAGGTCACCTGATCCAAGCTAAGATCACAAAGCCTACACCATTGATGTGGATGATCGAAATATGTGATCAGTGCATACATAGTGAAGCAATGCCGCTAATAGTTATGAACACGATGCGTAAGCTAAAGGCGATTCTCCAAGGATGCCTCCTGGACAGATGATGTTCCCGACACTCACAGATTCCCTTGATATTCGTTGGCAGGATCTGTGTGGAAAGGGATGTATTCCTGGGATAGAATTAAAACGTAGGTGAGCACAGCGATGGCAAAAAGCCTGGAATGACGCGTCGTGTCGTCGGTACTGAAGACTGAAACTGATTCAAGACTTACCTTGACCGATCATGATAACTGCGAAGTAGAGGGCTACAACCAGAGCCCAAACAGAAGTGTCTAAAGCTGCACATTTCGATGAGCTGCCTTCTTCTCAGACTTTGACCTCCGCAAGCTCGAAGGAAAAGGCCCCATTCGAAGTCCCATCAGGCGTCCACGGCCTCTCTAGGGTCCTATGACTCCTAAAATTTTTTCATGGGCTTCATAATGATGCTCATGTATAAAGTTTAAGCGTCATAAGAAGCCTGAAAATGTTGATGAGGCGTCAAAAAAGACTAATAGTACATTGAAAATTATGTCCCCTGAAATTTAAATTCTCGAATCCCATCTTTTGAGTTTTTAATTTAGATTTGCTCTTTCACAAATGCCAAGTGTCCATAAATGATTGGATTCTTTTCAGTATCGTTGTCTTCATGAGTTAAGGAATTTAAGGCGGTAAAAGTTTTGAAGTTTAATCCAATGGGTGTGGTTTAGCGAATGTGTGTTGTACTCCTAGGCAGATGGCCAGGGTTCAAGTCCGGCCCAGGGCTGGATGCCTCAAAGCTCCCTAAGATGGGTGCCTCTACCTTACAAGGTCGGGTGTGTGTGTCTTTCCAAATTCATTATACTCTCAAAAAAAATATTTTGAAGTTTGCATTCGCATTCTAGAATCCGGCGCTCAAAAATAGTTCAATATGAAATTACATACATGAAAAAGAGCTCTAGCCTTACAAATTGCAACTGTGTTTCGGGCTTGAGCTTATGTGCCACTACAGCTGTGTTTGAAGCTGCCAGTGCAATTGTGTCTGACGCTCCAACTTATGTGCAAGATGTAGCAATAGATGAGTCCCTTATGAAATCACGTGTGCAATGTGCAGTGAGTAGTGAGCAATCAAAATCAATATGTCCTCTAGAATTGGTTTGAAGCTGCCATTGCAACTCTGTTTGAGGCTCCAGCTTATGTGCAAAATGTAACAATCGATGGGTCACTTGCACAATGTACAATGAGTAGTGGTCAACCAAAATCAAGATCATCCATTGTCCACTGTGTATTCCAGATTACAATGTGTAAAATGGGGCTCATGGTTTCAACTTTCAATCTGTTGGCAGTCGCCCATCTTGATCTGCAGTGTTCCATTCAAGTGTGATGATAAGAACCAAGTCTCAAGGGCCAAGATATGCTTATCTACGCTTATATAATGTATTATATAATATGTTGTGGACGATAGTCATGTGTATACAATGCATAGAATAGTTCGTGTTTTGGTTGTGTATCAAATGTTGGAGCAAGCCTATGACAAGCCTAAGTATTGGCTTGAGTCCCACAAAGTCATAGAAAAAGCCTTAAAATGAAGACTATGTAAAGTTCACTTGTGAACTACCTCTTGTAACTTTTGAAGAGTTTACTTAATGTAAAAGTAAGAGAATCTTAAGTGGTTGAGTCCACTTGATCAAGAATGGAAAGAGGAGCCACGAATTCGTGATTTGTGGTAGGTAGAGAATCAAATCAATCATTGATTGATTGGAGAGTGATTGAGGGAAGTTAGCCTCCCAAACTCAACTATAAATAGATGGCAGTTTTAGTCGTGGTTAGAGAGACCTATGTGAAGACCTCCAAGAGCTGAGCTTTATGCCATATCAAGGTGTGATTACAAGGCACACATATGTATCAGTAAGTCATTGTATTGTACAAGCAATATACTTTCATTTTCATGATTATTTGAGTTCATCTTTCCATGTTCTTGTGATGTGTACTACTCACTTCCATTACTTCAGTTTTTCTCAGTCAGCTTGCAGAGATTGTTTCTCTGCACTTGGTTCATCATTTTCAGTGATTTAACTTGGTAAAGTTAGCTCTATAAGGCTACTATATGCTCACAAATTTTCATGTCATTTGGATGTTGGAATCTTCAGTTATGTTCATTTGAAGTCAACAGGGTATGTTCATCTTCACTTCTCTGTCAGATACCCGACTTTTTCAGTCATCTTGTCAGAGTCATTTCTCAGTGTTTACTCATCCAAATTCAGTGATTTCAAGCTTGTTGGATTCACCTTACTGTCTAGTATTAGCATACAAATTTTCATGATCATTGGATTCTTACATCGTGAGTTATGTTAATTTTTCTACTCACTGGTCTATTTCTGTAGCAGCTCGTCATCTCTTCACAGTGGTATCAGAGCAAGGTTGGACAACATGGCAGATGGATTTCCTTCATCAATTGACAAATTGGACAGAGGTAACTACTCAGCTTGGTCATTAAGAATGGAAGCTTATCTCCAAGGTAGAAGTTTATATGGTTATGTGGCTGGAGATGAAGTTATGCCAAGTTTCAGGAACAAAAGTCAACCAACACAAGAAGAGCAAGAAAGATTGAGCACATGGTGCTCCAAGGATGCACTTGCAAGGTCTTATCTCCTCAACTCTATCTCAGATTTTTTGTTGCCTCACATTAGAAGTTGTAAGACATCTCAGGAAGTGTGGGATGCACTTGAAGCTTTCTTTGCTTCAAGTACTAAAGCTAGGAAGCATCAACTATGGCTGGATTTCACAACTCTCAAGAAGGCTCCCAAACAAAATGTGACTGATTTTGTCACAAAGCTCAAGGACATAGCAGATCAGTTGGGAAGCATTGGAGAGGTAATAGATGAAGAGCAAATTGTAAGGCAGGTCATCAATGGCTTGAAGGCAGATGACAAGTGGGAAGCATTCACCACAGCTATGGATTTGTACATGGACATGCATGTACCTGATTTCAACACACTCATTGGACAATTACTTACTCAAGAGGCAAAGCTTATCAAAAATGGAGAAATCTCTAAAGGTAATCAATCTTCAGCTTTATACACGGATAAAAGCAAGTCTAAAGATAACAAAGGAAAGGCAAAGAAAGTGGATGATGAAGCAGGTACATATCAAGCTAACTATGCAGGTAGAGGAAGACATGGCAGAGGTAGAGGAAGAGGAGGTAGACAAGGCAGGGGGAGATCCCAAGACTCCAACTCATGTTCTATTTGTGGATTAACTAATCATACAACTGAAAATTGCTTTAGGAATTCCAGGAATCAAAGAGGCAGAGGATACAATAGAGGAAGTTATGGCTACTCAAGAGGAAGGCTCAACAACTACCATGGCAACTACAACAACTACAATCATTCAAACTATCAAGGAGGCTACAAAGGAAGGAGAGACTACAATAATTACACAGAAGACTCAAACAAAGAGGATTCATTATTGATCATGAACATGGCTATGCCACAAGGTAAATCTGATGAGCATGTTTTCTACATAGATTCAGGTTGTTCAAATCATGTGGCAGGAAATGTGGCACTCCTATCAGATTTAGAAGATCCAAGGAATAAGCATGAGGTACAAACAGGAGATGATACAAAACATCCTGTGGAGAAAATAGGCAATGTCAAAGCACCTGATGGAAACATCAACCTACTCAGTAAGGTACTCTATGTCCCTACCATAACAAAGAATTTGATAAGTGTTGGGCAGATAGTAGAGAAAGGGTTGCAAGTCAGGTTCACAAAAGCAGGAGCATTTGTTGAAGATCCAAGTCAAGGATTCAGAAGAATTGCAAAAGGTGAAAAGACAGGTAGATTGTTCACATTTGAATTACAGGACACTAGAAACATTGCTCTCTTTAATTATGGTAGTCAGACACTCACAGAATTGGAAGTATGGCACAAAAGGTTAGCACATATTGGTGAAAGGTCATTAAAGCAAATCTGCAGGGACCAAAGTGTACTTGGACTTCCTAATTTGTCAAAACAACATATGATTTATAAGTGCAGTGCATGTCAATTTGGAAAGTCTCACAGGTTACCATTCATGAAGAAAGGTTATATGCATGGAGATCTCTTGGAGTTGGTTCATACAGATGTATGGGGACCAAGCAAGGAAGCTTCAATATCAGGATCAAGGTATTATGTTTCCTTTATTGATGATTGCAGCAGATGGACTATCCTATTCTTTATGAAACACAAAGATGAAGTTTTTTCATGTTTCAAAAGATATTTGGCTCTTGTGGAGAATCAAACAGGTAAATCACTAAAAAGGCTAAGGTCAGATGGAGGGGGAGAATACTTCTCCCATGAGTTTGATTCTTTTCTTCAAGAAAGAGGAATCAAAAGAGAGGTAACTACAAGGTACACTCCTGAGCAAAATGGAGTGGCAGAAAGGAGGAATAGGACAATTGTTGAAGCTGCAAGGTCTATGTTAAATGAAAAGCATTTACCTAATTACTTATGGGCTGAGGCTGTATCTACAGCCACTTACTTGATTAACAGGTTGCCTTCAAAATCCCTTGATGGGATGACTCCATATGAGGCTTGGAATGGAAGAAGACCAAGTTTAGATCATTGTAAAATTTTTGGATGTATTGCTTTTGCTCATGTTCCTTCACAGGTTAGAGGCAAGATGGATCCAAAAGCAGAAAGGTGTGTATTTATTGGATATGACAACAATCAAAAGGGCTACAGGTTATACAACCCTACCAACAAAGGATTCTTGGTAAGCAGAGATGTAGTTTTTGATGAGAACAATTCATGGTATGAAGATTCATGCAGGAAGGTCAATTTACCATATGATCTTGAAGAAGATTTTCCAAAGCTTGGTAGAGAACAATCAAAGATTGAAGAACAAGACACCTCAGAGGATGATGAAGAATGTCAGATGGAAAAGATCAAAGCATGGAAGTCTAAAGGTAAAGCAAAATTGCAGGAACTTGGACATGAGGCAGAATCATCGCATCATGGCCTAAGAAGATCTATGAGGGAAAAGAAAAAACCAGAAAGGTATGGGTTTGACACCTCATTAGTAACTAAACATTCTATCTACATAGCACAGGACATAAACCAAGAGGAGCCATCATCATTTGAAGAGGCCAAAGCAAAAACAGAATGGAAGCATGCAATGAAGGAAGAGATTGAAGCACTTGAGGAAAACAACACTTGGGATTTGGTGCCCAAGACTTCATCCATGAAGGTAATAGGCTCAAGATGGGTCTATAAACTCAAGAAAAATTCTGATGGTTCAATTAACAGGTATAAGGCAAGGCTTGTGGCAAAAGGCTTTGCACAAACTCAGGGAATTGATTATGAGGAGACTTTCTCTCCTGTGGCAAAGATGCCTACTATTAGGTTTTTGCTTAGTATTGCCTCTTCCAAGAATTGGAAGATACTTCAACTAGATGTAAAGAATGCATTTTTGAATGGTTGGATAACAGAAGAGGTATATATGGCACAACCACCTGGTTTTGAGAATCAAGTTTATCTTGATTATGTGTGTAAACTTAACAAAGCATTGTATGGTCTCAAGCAAGCTCCAAGAGCTTGGAATTTCAGGCTTGTTTCATTCTTGCAGGACAAAGGCTTTCAACCAAGCAAAGCAGATCCTTCACTCTTTATTAAAAAGAGTAATTCCGAGGTCATCTACCTATGTGTATATGTAGATGATATTATATTGACAGGAAATGATGCAGATGGTATGAAGAAGATCAAAGATCAGATGAGAGAAGAGTTCAAGATAAGTGATTTGGGTTCACTTACCTACTTCCTAGGTTTGGAAGTTGTCTACAAAGATCATGGTTTGTTTCTCACTCAAAGAAAGTACATTAAGGACATGTTGGCAAAATTCAAGATGCAAGATTGTAAGATTGCAGGTACTCCAATGGAGGTTAATCACAAATTGAGCTCACATGAAGGTGAACTCATAGAGGACATCACATCATATCAAAGTCTAGTGGGTAGTCTCAACTATGCCACATTGACAAGAGTAGATATATGTTACAGTGTGAGTGTGCTAAGCCAATTTATGCACACACCAAGGAAACCACATATGGATGCTGCCAAAAGGATACTCAAATATCTCAAAGGAACCATAAATGAAGGACTTTACTATCCTTATGTATCTGGTTTAGGTTTGAAGCTATTTTCTGATGCAGATTGGGCTGGCTCCAAGGAAGATAGAAGGAGCACTTCACGTTATCTTACCTTTGCAGGTTCAAAGCTTATTTCATGGTCATCCAAGAAGCAACCCACAGTTGCTCTCTCTTCTACTGAAGCTGAATATAGAGGTCTTGCTATAGCTACACAAGAAGCTATGTGGATGAAGACATTATTCAAAGATCTTGGATTGGAGTTTGGAACTCCAACTATTTTTGGTGACAATATGAGTTCTATTCATTTGGCTGCTAATCCTATTTTTCATGCAAGGACTAAACATATTGAAGTTCATTATCACTATGTACGAGAGAAGGTTCTAAGCAAAGAGATTCAAATATCATATGTGTCCACTCATCAACAATGTGCAGATATTCTAACCAAAGCATTGGATGGTACAAAGCTTTGCAAATTCAAGGCTATGATTGGTTTGCAGGTAATCTTGGAAGATTGAAGACCTCAAGCATACTTGGCTTGAGGGGGAGCTGTTGGAGCAAGCCTATGACAAGCCTAAGTATTGGCTTGAGTCCCACAAAGTCATAGAAAAAGCCTTAAAATGAAGACTATGTAAAGTTCACTTGTGAACTACCTCTTGTAACTTTTGAAGAGTTTACTTAATGTAAAAGTAAGAGAATCTTAAGTGGTTGAGTCCACTTGATCAAGAATGGAAAGAGGAGCCACGAATTCGTGATTTGTGGTAGGTAGAGAATCAAATCAATCATTGATTGATTGGAGAGTGATTGAGGGAAGTTAGCCTCCCAAACTCAACTATAAATAGATGGCAGTTTTAGTCGTGGTTAGAGAGACCTATGTGAAGACCTCCAAGAGTTGAGCTTTATGCCATATCAAGGTGTGATTACAAGGCACACATATGTATCAGTAAGTCATTGTATTGTACAAGCAATATACTTTCATTTTCATGATTATTTGAGTTCATCTTTCCATGTTCTTGTGATGTGCACTACTCACTGCCATTACTTCAGTTTTTCTCAGTCAGCTTGCAGAGATTGTTTCTCTGCACTTGGTTCATCATTTTCAGTGCTTTAACTTGGTAAAGTTAGCTCTATAAGGCTACTATATGCTCACAAATTTTCATGTCATTTGGATGTTGGAATCTTCAGTTATGTTCATTTGAAGTCAACAGGGTATCTTCATCTTCACTTCTCTGTCAGGTACCCGACTTTTTCAGTCATCTTGTTAGAGTCATTTCTCAGTGTTTACTCATCCAAATTCAGGGATTTCAAGCTTGTTGGATTCAGCTTACTGTCTAGTATAAGCATACAAATTTTCATGATCATTGGAGTCTTACATCTTGAGTTATGTTACTTTTTCTACTCACTGGTCTATTTCTGTAGCAGCCCGTGAAAATCGGGATGATGTCATCACTTGTTAAAAGTCATTCTCAGTGTGTGGTTTGTTATTTTTGATGAGATTACTCTCTAAAGTTAGCTCTTTAAGCTACCTAGCCTTTCCCAAGAGGAATTAATCTAATTGCTGCTGTGCTCAGAGAATTATGTAAAACACTGGACAGGTGTATTAACCAAGAATAGCAAGTTTTCACCTCTGAGCTAACTCCAACTTATCTGTTTTGATCTATCTTTTTGAGAGTGATCTTCCAAGGTACATAGGGTGTCTAATACATCCATTGGCAAGCTAAAAGGGCCCACCATCTACTCCTGGAGTTCATTTGGCTAGTGTAGAGCAAAGATTTTGCAACACCTCTTCATCTTCAACACATACCTATCCATCTCTTCAATGTTCATTTGAAGTCAACAGGGTATGTTCATCTTCACTTCTCTGTCAGGTACCCGACTTTTTCAGTCATCTTGTCAGAGTCATTTCTCAGTGTTTACTCATCCAAATTCAGGGATTTCAAGCTTGTTGGATTCAGCTTACTGTCTAGTATAAGCATACAAATTTTCATGATCATTGGATTCTTACATCTTGAGTTATGTTAATTTTTCTACTCACTGGTCTATTTCTGTAGCAGCCCGTGAAAATCGGGATGATGTCATCACTTGTTAAAAGTCATTCTCAGTGTGTGGTTTGTTATTTTTGATGAGATTACTCTCTAAAGTTAGCTCTTTAAGCTACCTAGCCTTTCCCAAGAGGAATTAATCTAATTGCTGCTGTGCTCAGAGAATTATGTAAAACACTGGACAGGTGTATTAACCAAGAATAGCAAGTTTTCACCTCTGAGCTAACTCCAACTTATCTGTTTTGATCTATCTTTTTGAGAGTGATCTTCCAAGGTACATAGGGTGTCTAATACATCCATTGGCAAGCTAAAAGGGCCCACCATCTACTCCTGGAGTTCATTTGGCTAGTGTAGAGCAAAGATTTTGCAACACCTCTTCATCTTCAACACATACCTATCCATCTCTTCAATGTTCATTTGAAGTCAACAGGGTATGTTCATCTTCACTTCTCTGTCAGGTACCCGACTTTTTCAGTCATCTTGTCAGAGTCATTTCTCAGTGTTTACTCATCCAAATTCAGTGATTTCAAGCTTGTTGGATTTAGCTTACTGTCTAGTATAAGCATACAAATTTTCATGATCATTGGATTCTTACACCTTGAGTTATGTTAATTTTTCTACTCACTGGTCTATTTCTGTAGCAGCCCGTGAAAATCGGGATGATGTCATCACTTGTTAAAAGTCATTCTCAGTGTGTGGTTTGTTATTTTTGATGAGATTACTCTCTAAAGTTAGCTCTTTAAGCTACCTAGCCTTTCCCAAGAGGAATTAATCTAATTGCTGCTGTGCTCAGAGAATTATGTAAAACACTGGACAGGTGTATTAACCAAGAATAGCAAGTTTTCACCTCTGAGCTAACTCCAACTTATCTGTTTTGATCTATCTTTTTGAGAGTGATCTTCCAAGGTACATAGGGTGTCTAATACATCCATTGACAAGCTAAAAGGGCCCACCATCTACTCCTGGAGTTCATTTGGCTAGTGTAGAGCAAAGATTTTGCAACACCTCTTCATCTTCAACACATACCTATCCATCTCTTCAATGTTCATTTGAAGTCAACAGGGTATGTTCATCTTCACTTCTCTATCAGGTACCCGACTTTTTCAGTCATCTTGTCAGAGTCATTTCTCAGTGTTTACTCATCCAAATTCAGGGATTTCAAGCTTGTTGGATTCAGCTTACTGTCTAGTATAAGCATACAAATTTTCATGATCATTGGATTCTTACATCTTGAGTTATAATAATTTTTCTACTCACTGGTCTATTTCTGTAGCAGCCCGTGAAAATCGGGATGATGTCATCACTTGTTAAAAGTCATTCTCAGTGTGTGGTTTGTTATTTTTGATGAGATTACTCTCTAAAGTTAGCTCTTTAAGCTACCTAGCCTTTCCCAAGAGGAATTAATCTAATTGCTGCTGTGCTCAGAGAATTATGTAAAACACTGGACAGGTGTATTAACCAAGAATAGCAAGTTTTTACCTCTGAGCTAACTCCAACTTATCTGTTTTGATCTATCTTTTTGAGAGTGATCTTCCAAGGTACATAGGGTGTCTAATACATCCATTGGCAAGCTAAAAGGGCCCACCATCTACTCCTGGAGTTCATTTGGCTAGTGTAGAGCAAAGATTTTGCAACACCTCTTCATCTTCAACACATACCTATCCATCTCTTCAATGTTCATTTGAAGTCAACAGGGTATGTTCATCTTCACTTCTCTGTCAGGTACCCGACTTTTTCAATCATCGTGTCAGAGTCATTTCTCAGTGTTTACTCATCCAAATTCAGTGATTTCAAGCTTGTTGGATTCAGCTTACTGTCTAGTATAAGCATACAAATTTTCATGATCATTGGATTCTTACATCTTGAGTTATGTTAATTTTTCTACTCACTGGTCTATTTCTGTAGCAGCCCGTGAAAATCGGGATGATGTCATCACTTGTTAAAAGTCATTCTCAGTGTGTGGTTTGTTATTTTTGATGAGATTACTCTCTAAAGTTAGCTCTTTAAGCTACCTAGCCTTTCCCAAGAGGAATTAATCTAATTGCTGCTGTGCTCAGAGAATTATGTAAAACACTGGACAGGTGTATTAACCAAGAATAGCAAGTTTTCACCTCTGAGCTAACTCCAACTTATCTGTTTTGATCTATCTTTTTGAGAGTGATCTTCCAAGGTACATAGGGTGTCTAATACATCCATTGGCAAGCTAAAAGGGCCCACCATCTACTCCTGGAGTTCATTTGGCTAGTGTAGAGCAAAGATTTTGCAACACCTCTTCATCTTCAACACATACCTATCCATCTCTTCAATGTTCATTTGAAGTCAACAGGGTATGTTCATCTTCACTTCTCTGTCAGGTACCCGACTTTTTCAGTCATCTTGTCAGAGTCATTTCTCAGTGTTTACTCATCCAAATTCAGTGATTTCAAGCTTGTTGGATTCAGCTTACTGTCTAGTATAAGCATACAAATTTTCATGATCATTGGATTCTTACATCTTGAGTTATGTTAATTTTTCTACTCACTGGTCTATTTCTGTAGCAGCCCGTGAAAATCGGGATGATGTCATCACTTGTTAAAAGTCATTCTCAGTGTGTGGTTTGTTATTTTTGATGAGATTACTCTCTAAAGTTAGCTCTTTAAGCTACCTAGCCTTTCCCAAGAGGAATTAATCTAATTGCTGCTGTGCTCAGAGAATTATGTAAAACACTGGACAGGTGTATTAACCAAGAATAGCAAGTTTTCACCTCTGAGCTAACTCCAACTTATCTGTTTTGATCTATCTTTTTGAGAGTGATCTTCCAAGGTACATAGGGTGTCTAATACATCCATTGGCAAGCTAAAAGGGCCCACCATCTACTCCTGGAGTTCATTTGGCTAGTGTAGAGCAAAGATTTTGCAACACCTCTTCATCTTCAACACATACCTATCCATCTCTTCAATGTTCATTTGAAGTCAACAGGGTATGTTCATCTTCACTTCTCTGTCAGGTACCCGACTTTTTCAGTCATCTTGTCAGAGTCATTTCTCAGTGTTTACTCATCCAAATTCAGTGATTTCAAGCTTGTTGGATTCAGCTTACTGTCTAGTATAAGCATACAAATTTTCATGATCATTGGATTCTTACATCTTGAGTTATGTTAATTTTTCTACTCACTGGTCTATTTCTGTAGCAGCCCGTGAAAATCGGGATGATGTCATCACTTGTTAAAAGTCATTCTCAGTGTGTGGTTTGTTATTTTTGATGAGATTACTCTCTAAAGTTAGCTCTTTAAGCTACCTAGCCTTTCCCAAGAGGAATTAATCTAATTGCTACTGTGCTCAGAGAATTATGTAAAACACTGGACAGGTGTATTAACCAAGAATAGCAAGTTTTCACCTCTGAGCTAACTCCAACTTATCTGTTTTGATCTATCTTTTTGAGAGTGATCTTCCAAGGTACATAGGGTGTCTAATACATCCATTGGCAAGCTAAAAGGGCCCACCATCTACTCCTGGAGTTCATTTGGCTAGTGTAGAGCAAAGATTTTGCAACACCTCTTCATCTTCAACACATACCTATCCATCTCTTCAATGTTCATTTGAAGTCAACAGGGTATGTTCATCTTCACTTCTCTGTCAGGTACCCGACTTTTTCAGTCATCTTGTCAGAGTCATTTCTCAGTGTTTACTCATCCAAATTCAGTAATTTCAAGCTTGTTGGATTCAGCTTACTGTCTAGTATAAGCATACAAATTTTCATGATCATTGGATTCTTACATCTTGAGTTATGTTAATTTTTCTACTCACTGGTCTATTTCTGTAGCAGCCCGTGAAAATCGGGATGATGTCATCACTTGTTAAAAGTCATTCTCAGTGTGTGGTTTGTTATTTTTGATGAGATTACTCTCTAAAGTTAGCTCTTTAAGCTACCTAGCCTTTCCCAAGAGGAATTAATCTAATTGCTGCTGTGCTCAGAGAATTATGTAAAACACTGGACAGGTGTATTAACCAAGAATAGCAAGTTTTCACCTCTGAGCTAACTCCAACTTATCTGTTTTGATCTATCTTTTTGAGAGTGATCTTCCAAGGTACATAGGGTGTCTAATACATCCATTGGCAAGCTAAAAGGGCCCACCATCTACTCCTGGAGTTCATTTGGCTAGTGTAGAGCAAAGATTTTGCAACACCTCTTCATCTTCAACACATACCTATCCATCTCTTCAATGTTCATTTGAAGTCAACAGGGTATGTTCATCTTCACTTCTCTGTCAGGTACCCGACTTTTTCAGTCATCTTGTCAGAGTCATTTCTCAGTGTTTACTCATCCAAATTCAGTGATTTCAAGCTTGTTGGATTCAGCTTACTGTCTAGTATAAGCATACAAATTTTCATGATCATTGGATTCTTACATCTTGAGTTATGTTAATTTTTCTACTCACTGGTCTATTTCTGTAGCAGCCCGTGAAAATCGGGATGATGTCATCACTTGTTAAAAGTCATTCTCAGTGTGTGGTTTGTTATTTTTGATGAGATTACTCTCTAAAGTTAGCTCTTTAAGCTACCTAGCCTTTCCCAAGAGGAATTAATCTAATTGCTGCTGTGCTCAGAGAATTATGTAAAACACTGGACAGGTGTATTAACCAAGAATAGCAAGTTTTCACCTCTGAGCTAACTCCAACTTATCTGTTTTGATCTATCTTTTTGAGAGTGATCTTCCAAGGTACATAGGGTGTCTAATACATCCATTGGCAAGCTAAAAGGGCCCACCATCTACTCCTGGAGTTCATTTGGCTAGTGTAGAGCAAAGATTTTGCAACACCTCTTCATCTTCAACACATACCTATCCATCTCTTCAATGTTCATTTGAAGTCAACAGGGTATGTTTATCTTCACTTCTCTGTCAGGTACCCGACTTTTTCAGTCATCTTGTCAGAGTCATGTCTCAGTGTTTACTCATCCAAATTCAGTGATTTCAAGCTTGTTGGATTCAGCTTACTGTCTAGTATAAGCATACAAATTTTCATGATCATTGGATTCTTACATCTTGAGTTATGTTAATTTTTCTACTCACTGGTCTATTTCTGTAGCAGCCCGTGAAAATCGGGATGATGTCATCACTTGTTAAAAGTCATTCTCAGTGTGTGGTTTGTTATTTTTGATGAGATTACTCTCTAAAGTTAGCTCTTTAAGCTACCTAGCCTTTCCCAAGAGGAATTAATCTAATTGCTGCTGTGCTCAGAGAATTATGTAAAACACTGGACAGGTGTATTACCCAAGAATAGCAAGTTTTCACCTCTGAGCTAACTCCAACTTATCTGTTTTGATCTATCTTTTTGAGAGTGATCTTCCAAGGTACATAGGGTGTCTAATACATCCATTGGCAAGCTAAAAGGGCCCACCATCTACTCCTGGAGTTCATTTGGCTAGTGTAGAGCAAAGATTTTGCAACACCTCTTCATCTTCAACACATACCTATCCATCTCTTCACAGTGGTATCAGAGCAAGGTTGGACAACATGGCAGATGGATTTCCTTCATCAATTGACAAATTGGACAGAGGTAACTACTCAGCTTGGTCATTATGAATGGAAGCTTATCTCCAAGGTAGAAGTTTATATGGTTATGTGGCTGGAGATGAAGTTATGCCAAGTTTCAGGAACAAAAGTCAACCAACACAAGAAGAGCAAGAAAGATTGAGCACATGGTGCTCCAAGGATGCACTTGCAAGGTCTTATCTCCTCAACTCTATCTCAGATTTTTTGTTGCCTCACATTAGAAGTTGTAAGACATCTCAGGAAGTGTGGGATGCACTTGAAGCTTTCTTTGCTTCAAGTACTAAAGCTAGGAAGCATCAACTATGGCTGGATTTCACAACTCTCAAGAAGGCTCCCAAACAAAATTTGACTGATTTTGTCACAAAGCTCAAGGACATAGCAGATCAGTTGGGAAGCATTGGAGAGGTAATAGATGAAGAGCAAATTGTAAGGCAGGTCATCAATGGCTTGAAGGCAGATGACAAGTGGGAAGCATTCACCACAGCTATGGATTTGTACATGGACATGCATGTACCTGATTTCAACACACTCATTGGACAATTACTTACTCAAGAGGCAAAGCTTATCAAAAATGGAGAAAGCTCTAAAGGTAATCAATCTTCAGCTTTATACACGGATAAAAGCAAGTCTAAAGATAACAAAGGAAAGGCAAAGAAAGTGGATGATGAAGCAGGTACATATCAAGCTAACTATGCAGGTAGAGGAAGACATGGCAGAGGTAGAGGAAGAGGAGGTAGACAAGGCAGGGGGAGATCCCAAGACTCCAACTCATGTTCTATTTGTGGATTAACTAATCATACAACTGAAAATTGCTTTAGGAATTCCAGGAATCAAAGAGGCAGAGGATACAATAGAGGAAGTTATGGCTACTCAAGAGGAAGGCTCAACAACTACCATGGCAACTACAACAACTACAATCATTCAAACTATCAAGGAGGCTACAAAGGAGGCTCCTTCTCGAGAGCTCCACGATGAAATGCTCGGAGTAGAAAACTGAGCTCTTGAGGCCTCTCACAGTACTTTGCATAGATGCTACAGAATACATAGAAAACACAGTACACAGGGAGCACGAAGATAGACTTCTTAGGTCTCACAAATGTGGTCGAACATGTAGTCTATGGCTGATCTGACCACTATATGTTTTATTAAAGAACATATACAAAGAAGTGTCGAGTGGTCATTTGGCCTTTCACATGGAAACTAACGGTAACAATATCTCACTAAAGACCAATATGGCCAAAGTAACTATGGGAGAAAAAATAAAGAATGATAAAGAATACTTGAGTGTAAGTATACAAGCTATACCTCCCACCTGATGGGCATGTTACACAGTAGACAAGTGACTGTGTAAGATCAGGAATCAAGTAACCCCCATCAAGTGACAACAGTGTCAAAAGCTATCCTGTGGTAGAGCTTTAGTCAAAGCATCTGCAGCATTATCTTGAGTGTGAACCTTCTCAACAATAATGTGCTCAGTGGCTAAGAAATATCTAATGAAGTGATACCTCACCTCAATGTGCTTGGTCTTTGCATGATAGACCGGATTCTTAGCCAAAGCAATGGCACTCTGACTATCACTGAGCAAATGAGGTACATGCTGAGGTAAACCCATATCACAAGCAAGACGAGAAAGACAGAATGCTTACTTACATGCCTCACTTGCTGCAACCTACTCTGCTTGTGTGGTGGAAATAGTTGTACATTCTTGAAGATGAGATCTCCAAGAGATAGCACCTCCAACAAGATGAAAAATGTACCTAGATGTAGACTTACGATTGTCTACACAACCAGCATAGTCAAAATTTGTGTAACCAATAATGGATGCTTTCCCTCTACCTAAGCATAGAAACTTGTCCTTAGTGCCACTCAGATATCTTAAAATCATCTTGATCGCTTCCCAATGTTTCTTGCGAGGGTTAGACATATATCTGCTCACAACTCCCACTACAAATGCAATGTCGAGTCTCGTAGCTACCATAGCATACATGAGACTACCAACAACAGACTGATAGGGAATTTTTGTCATGAATTCCTTTTCCTCATCTCATCTGGGGCAATCATCCTTTCTCAATTTCACATGTGTGGGTAAAGGTGTACTCAATGCCTTTACAGCCTGCATATTGAACCTGTGAAATACTTTGGATATCTACTCACTTTGAGACAAGTATATGCATCTTTTACTACTATCACGAGTAATGCGCATGCGAAGAATATGTTTGGCATCCCCCAAATCCTTCATATCAAATGTCTGGCTCAACTTCTTTTTGAGAATTGACAAATCATAAAAGGACTTCCCAACAATCAACATATCATCGACATAAAGTATCAAGCATATCAAGCTGCCATCTGAGCAGCTCTTTGTGTAGAGACAATGATTCTCATTACTTGGACAATAGCCTTGAGACTTCATAAAAGCATCAAACTTTTGGTACCATTGTCTAGGGGACTGTTTAAGTCCATACAAGCTCTTCTTAAGCTTAGAAACTAGACTTTCCTTGCCAGGAACTACATAACCCTCTGGTTGTTCCATATAGATCTCATCTGTAAGATCTCCATGCAAGAAAGTAGTTTTCACATCCATTTGGACTAGCTCTAAGTCCTCCATTGCAACGAATCCAAGCAACATGCGCAGGGTAGTAATCTTGACCACTAGAGAGAAGATTTCCTCAAAATCATCACTATGTTGTTGCTTAAAACCCTTTGCAACAAGTCATGCTTTAAACTTTGGAGAAGCACTATCTAATGTGAATTTCAACTTATAGACCCATTTACATGGTAAAGCTTTCTTGCCATTTGGCAAAGGTCCTAAATCCCAAGTACCATTCTTATGAATAGAATCCAACTTTCTCTTCATGGCACACTCCCACTTGGCATGATCCTCTATCTGCATAGCCTCTTTGTAGCAAGAAGGCTCATGGACATCTGTTAGCATAACAAAATCTAAACCTGGAACATATCTATCAGGTGGATGAGACACGTGCGGAATGTCTCAATGATTGCAGAACAAGAACATGTGCAGACTGATCTGAATGGACATTCTCTTGAACATCCCTATGTGTAGCATTTTTATGCATGCTAACCAGAGGACTAGTATCCTCAAACACCACTCTTCTCACTTCAACCTCCTTAATGGGTTGTTTATGCATCTTAGAGTCATTCAAAATGACATCACTACTTTTGATCATTGATCTTGTTTCACGATCCCATAAGTGATATACTAATTGTCCTTCTCGACCATATCCAAGAAAAATGCATTTCTTTGACTTATGGTCCAACTTTTGTCTAAGATTCTTGGGTATATGAACATATGATCCACACCCAAAAACTCGAAGATGACCATAATATGGTGACTTCCCTGTCCATAACTCTTGTGCCACTTTTAGACCTTTGGCAATACTAGGTTAATCACATGAACTGAAGTCAATACTGCTTCTGCCCAAAAGCCTTGTGAGAGGTTTGCATGATGCAAAATAGAGACTACTCTATCTTGAAGAGTTCTACTCATCCTCTTAGCTACACGATTTTGTAGTGGGGTATAAGGAGCTATAAACTCTCTACGGATCCCTCTAGACTGATAGAAAAGGTTCAATTCATGTGAGGTATAATCACCCCCTTTATCTGAACATAAAGCCTTAAGCTTAGTTCCTTTTTTAGTCTCAACTAAAGCAAGCCATTTTTTGAAAGTAGGGAATACCTCATGCTTCGATTTTATAGGATATACCCAAACTTTTCTAGTAGCATCATCTACGAAAGTGACAAAGTAGAGAGAACCACCTAAGAAGCTAGTGGGCATGGGACCACACACATCTGTATGAACGAGATCTAAAGGCTGAATTGAAGAGTCAATGTGCGTTTTATGCACATTTCTGGTTTGCTTTCCATATTGACAATGCTCACAAAATGAAAAATCCGAGAAAAATAACACAGGTAAGTAGCTAGAGCGAGAGATTTTCCATTCTACTATGAGATATATGGCCTAAACAACCATGCCAAATACAAGCCATAGACTGTTCAGTAACAGCTAACAAGTGTTCTTTCCGTGATAAAAAGAAAGGATAAAGCAAGCCAACATTGCTTCCTTTTGCAATAACCATATTGCCCTTTGATATGCGAAAAGACTGAGCATAGAAGACCACCTTGTAACCAAGGTCATCAAGTTGACCAACTGACATCAAACTGTGTGATAACTGAGGTACATGACATACATTATACATAGTAAATTTTGAACCATCAATGAACTGCACAACCATGTCTCCAATCCCCACAACATCACACTGGTAAGAGTCACCAAGTCTCACAGTACCAAGAGACTTTGCTGCATAATTGGAGAACCATTCTCTATGTGGTGTCACATGGAAAGAAGCACTAGAATCTAGCAGCCATGTGTGGGAATGAGAATTAGCCATAAGTGCCTCAGATGGGACAATACTATCAAGTGTCAACACATCAACAACATAAAAAATAGCATTAATTTCTTCAATCTTCACAGTCGAAGTAGATGGTGCAGGTAACTGTTTAACATGCCCATCAACGTCTTGTCCTTTACCTTTAGCATTATTTAATGCATAACAATCTTTCTTCATATGTCCTTTCTTATGACAATAATGGCATTCAATATCCCTCTTCCTTGATTTACTTCTACTCTTATTTCGTTGACCATTCTTTTCCTTGTTCTTGCTTCTGCCACGTTGCTGATTCTTTCCTTGGTAAGAATCACAAACATTATATGCATCTCCACTTTGGGTGCCAACCATAGATTTTCTATGAATCTCCTCACTCAAGAGTGATCCACACATGTCATCATAGACAAGTTTACCACTAGGTGCACTATTGCTAATAGTTGTGCAAAATGTATCCCATGATGATTCTAGGGTGCATAACAACAATACCACTTTCATTTCGTTATCCATATCCATTTTTTGAGCTTATAACTGGGAGAATATAGCATCAAACTCATTTAGATGAGCAGAAACACTATCTATGTCCTTCATACAAAGGTCATATAATTTTCTCTGCCGTCTCTTTTTCATATGTATTGCATAACTTCTTCCAAAGCTCCTTTGCACTTTCACAGTCTAATACTGTAAAGTAAACATTATCTGCTAGGTGGAAGAGAATGGTAGACCTGGCCATTTCATCTAACTCATCCCAATCATCTTCATCCATGTCAGCGGGCTTCTTTGCAATCCCATTTACTGGCTTCCATTGCCTCCTTTGAATCAGCACATTTTTAATATGATTCTTCCATAGAGCAAAGTTTGTGCCATCAAATTTTCGGATCTCAAAATGTTCTTTGCCCTGCAAGTTATAGCTCCTCTTCGGAATACTAGCACTGGACTTGATCCACCGGATGTGCTTGAGACCTCTGACGCCTTGATGGTAGAGAACTGAATGGAATGATAATGGAGTTAGAAGAGTCCAAACACCAATGAATAAGTGTATCAAGGAGTAAATCCACCACTGTATAGTTGACAAAATCAAAAAATCTGGAAAAATATTGCGAGAGTATCCTTTGCAAAATGAGCATATGAACAGTGTTAAAATATCATAAAACTGCAAGTATTGACATGTTTGCCTGCATAGTGAATCACTTACTCCACTGCATATAATCAGTTACCCAATAGAAGCCAACTAGGCTTATCAAAGGAGGGATGCAGTGCACAAGGAGCTGGCACTCATGCATACGGAAGTGCCAAGCTATGTGGAAATCACTCCACAAAAGGAAGTAAGCCCAAAGCTTTGCAGAAAGCTTCAAACTTCTCCCTAGGCAAAGCCTTTGTGAAAAGGTCTACAATGTTCTCCTGCATGGGCACATATGCCAAGCTTATCTCCCCAATAGAGAACCTCTCCCTGACATAGTGATAATGCACCTCAATGTGCTTAGTGCGAGCATGGAACACAGGGTTCTCCGCAACTGCCAATGCACTTTGACTGTCAGTGAAGATGGTGGTGGTAGAAGTTTGGCCAACACCCAAATCAGCCATAAGGCGTCTGAGCCATACACACTCAATAGTTGCTATGAAAGCTACTGTATACTCAACCTCACAACTGGAAGTGGCCACAGTAGGCTGCTTCTTGCTCAACCAAGATATACATGGGCTACCAAGCATAAAGCAAAAGCCACTAGTGGACACACGAGTGTGATAGCAACCAACACAATCAGAGTAAGAAAAAGATGGAAATCTGGCGGTAGTGATCCCCCTTTGGGATAAAACAACCCAATTAGTCGAGTACCACTCAAATAGCGAAAGATGCGCTTAACTGCCTGCCAATGCTTGACTCCTGGGCAATGCATAAACCTCCTCATCTGTGATACAACAAACTGAATATCTGGCCGAGTAATGCATAAGTAAATCAAGCATCCAACAGCCTACTGATAGAGAACATCATCAAATGCATGTCTAGCATCATGAAGACTCAATTGTAAACCTGTCTCCATAGGAGTGGCAATAGGCTTACAATCTTCAAGGCCAAAATGCTGCAATCATGTGTCAATATATTTCATTTGACACAAAGCCATTCCACCATCAACTTGCATAAACTGAATGCCCAAATAGTTATGAAAACGCCCCAAATCAGACATCTCAAGTGAGGCATGCAAATCAGCCTTAAAATCAGCAATATGCTTCTCAATAGGACCAGTGAGCAGCATGTCATCAACATAGACAACAATGATCAGAAGCACATCAGTAACACGATTAACATATAAGGTGCTTTCAGTTGGACTGTTCTCAAAACCATGTGCAATCAAATAGGCATGTATCTTCTCATACCAAGCACGTGGTGCTTGCTTCAAACCATATAATGCCTTCTTTAACCGGCACACCTGGTTTTCATGCCCCTTCTGCACAAATCCACGGGGCTGAAAAACATACACTTCTTCATGCAAGTCACCATTCAAAAATGCAGTTTTAATGTTCAACTGATGTACATTCCAACCATGATGGGCTGCAAGTGCACAGATGCTCCGAGCAGTAGTCATACGGCATGTAGGGTCAAAGGTCTCATCAAAATCAATGCCTCTTTCTTGTGCATAACCCTTTGCAACAAGCCTAGCCTTATACCTATCAACTGTACCATCAGGTTTACGCTTCAGCTTGTATACCCACTTAGTGCCAATGGCCTTCTTGCCAGGAGGCAAGTCACATAAAGACCACATACCATTCTTCATTATTGCATCATACTCAGATTGCATAGCAGCCATCCAATTTTCTGAATTTTGTGCTTCATCAAATGAAACAGGCTCAATCTCCTCACAGAGACTAGATGCAAGCATAGCATAGCAATTTGATGCAAAAGAGGCACTATGAGAGCCTGAACGAGTACGATATGATAGAGGTGCATCTAACTTGCTATCACGCAAAGTCTGCACCAGCCATTTTGGCATAGTTCTTGCCTGCTCAATATCAGCTCTCTTATCAATAAGTCCATCATGTAAATCTGCATCAGAAATGGAATGACTTGCACCATCACATGAAACCTGCAAAGGCTGAGAAGTTGCCTCATTAGGACCAACACTAGACTGTCCACCTGTAAAAAGAGGCCGCAAAGTATCATACATGTCTTTGGAGCTAACATATGTCTCCTTAGTACATGAACGCAATGGCTGAATAACATCTTCCACAAAAAAAACATCACGGCTAACCAGAATGCATTTACTCTGTGGATGATACAGACGATAGCCTTTACTTTCAGAACTATACCCAACAAAAATACATTTTACTACTTTATCATCCAATTTTCTACGATGTTTTTCAGGCACTAATGCATATGCCAAACAACCAAAAACATGCAGATGTGCAACAGATGGCTTGCGATCATGCCAAGCCTCATATGGAGTGATAGATTGAAGCGCTTTAGTGGGACACCTGTTAAGTACATATGCTGCACACATAACATCCTCAAGCCAGAAACTATGTGGTAAAGCCTGGCTCTTGACCATACACCTTGCCATCTCCATGAGTGACCTGTTCTTTCGTTCAACAACTCCATTCTGTTGAGGTGTATATGGCACTGTACAGTGGTGTTTTATCCCATGTTCAGCTAGAACTGCATTAAAATCAGAAGACATATATTCCCCCCCTCAATGAAAATGAAGGGTGCCCATTTTACATGCTTACAGATTTTCAGCCAAAACCAAAAACTGTTTGAAGCACATGAACACTTGGGACTTTTCCTTCAATGGATATACCCATGCATGCCTAGAAAAATCATCGATGAAAGTCATGAAGTAAAGATAATTCCCAAAAGAAGGTGTCTGCATAGGACCACAAACATCACTATGTACAAGCTGCAATTTCTGAGTAGCCCGAACCGGACCATCTTTTGGAAAGGAAGAATGCTGCATTTTCCCCAAAATACAACCCTCTCAAACATGTTTTCAAGGTGCCTCAAGGTTGGGCAATGAGGACACTATTTCAGATTTCTCCTGGTGTAGAAAACTAGCAAAATTTAGATGACCAAAGCATGCATGCCAAAGCTTTGCATCTGACATAGCCTGAGAATCATTTACTGCACATGCCAAATCATTTACAGATCTTTCATAGTCTATGAGCTTATACACCCTACGACATAAAATGCCAGAAGCAATAATCACATCGCCATTTGACAGATCATGAACTGTACACCTATCATCAACAAATTTCACAACCAAGCCAATCTTGGCTCATGCAGAAACTGATAACAGGAAAGCATCTGACAGAGTGAAAGAATTACCATGAGCAGTAGTCAAACTGATCTTACCAACTCCCATAACAAGATAAGAGGAGTTTTTGGCGCATGTAACAGTATTCCCTATAGGGGCAGGCTCGAGTGAAGAGAAGAAACTACGCTGCGAGGTAATATGTTTGGTTGCCCGACTATCAAAATACCAAACATCTGAGTCTACTGCAGACATGCACTGATCATGAGAAGATGGGTCAAAACTGTAAACAGTAGTTAACGCCCATTCTTCTTCCTGTACAAGATTAGTAGTCTGTTTTTCATGTAGAGGCTTCTGTAACAACCATTCCAGCCTCTTTCTTCTTTGCCTCTTTAGCAACCAATTTTGGACAGTTCTTTATGATATGATCATTCCCTTTACAGTACTTGCAAAACAATTTCTACTTTTCTGATTTTTTCTCATCTTTATCCTGGTTCTTTGAATGTGCAGCATTTGCAGATTTCTGCTTACTAGTAGAAGAGCTCCATTTTACTTTGCCCTTCTGACTAGCCAGGAAAGCTTGATCTGCAACACGCATAATGGACTTGTTCTCCTTGGACTGATCTTCTTGCAACAAAACAAAGACTAACTCCTGAAATGACAAGGCATTTGGATTGCCTTTCATCATCAACTGAAGAGTAGAAGCAAAACTCTGATATGAATCAGGAAGACCATTCTGAACAGTCTGCATAAGTAAGCTATCTGGTATAACCTCATCATCAAAAATCAGTTGTTCCTTCAAGTATTTGATCTTCATTAGGAAACTGTCCATAGAATCACCTTCATTCATGTGCTCACTCTCCTTAGTTGTTTTGCAAGAGCGAATGTGAGGAATAATGGCAGGTTTGACAGACAAAGCTATCAATGCATGTGCCTGGGCATCTCTGCCATCCCAATGAATCTTCTCTGTAGTAGATGCAGCAGAAACCGTAGCATGAACAGGAATATGCAGAATATCATCATCTTCGACACCTTCTACTTCAGCTTCTGTACCTGCAATTGTAACAGTTGCAGGTGTGATAGGACATTTTTCAACACCCTTCACAATGTTCCACAGTCCTTTTGCAACCAATACATGTCGCACCATATAAGCCCATAAGGGGTAGTTGGTACCATCCAACTTATCCTCAACAACCAACATACGAAATACATCACTGCTTTCAGCCATGGCCGGTGATTAAAATACCTTGATGTAGAAAGTTGACTGTATCTCAATAAGTTGAACAGAACTGCCTAGACGAATTTTGCTAGACCTGTAGCAGACTTTGAGACGCTTATACTGGCGAACAGAAACAAGTATATACCTTTGGCACAAAAAGATGAAATAGCTTGCACAAGCGCTATGATAGTGTGTTCGGAGGCTAAAACGAGCTGAGATCACGATTTTGGCATGACATAGCGAAGCTGTTTTGATCTCGAAAACATGCTGAGTATGCTCACCAAAATTCATGTGATTCTGAGACTGCAAACGGAGGAGTGTCGACACTGCCCTAGATGAAGCGATGACCTAGTTTGATACCAATTGTTGGAGTTAGATGTCTGCGGAAGCACGTGAACAACACAAGGAAGAAGAAGAAGCTTGGAACACAACACACAATACTGAATGTATTACTATAGAATGTGCAAAGATAAGTAGCCCATTAGGGCAATAGGCGTATATATAAGCCGGGGGAAAAAACCTCCTAAAGAGGGAAAAAAGTGCCCCGATGGTCCTAGTGTGTTCACACACATCACTACCTAAATATATTATCAACTACTTGGAAATGGGTACCTAAAAAGTCCCAAATCCAAGACAACATGATTCAGAAACATGACAAGACCATTGCAACCAAAAGAAACCATCTCACACAAAAATTTTGGAGAGTTAAACTTTGTGATGTACCACCTGACCCCATCATGTAAACTAATGTGTAGAGACATAGATGCACTTGGGTACATTGCACAACCGATTATGCATATAGGGATATCACTGCCCTCCTAGATCTAACTCTCACACACACAATACCCCACTCAACTAAATTCCAACCTCAAAGAATGAAATGTTGGTATTGTAAAGGGAACACGGTATGATCATGTTTCCAATGCAATGATAGTATAAATTTCTTCTTCCAGCAGATAAGATCATTGGACACTCCCAGTAACATCGTGGCTGACGTAGTAGGAAACAACTATCAAGCAGCCACGAGCCAGCAAGTGGTTGATATGGAGAATTTACCTATCATGCCCGAGACAATTGAAAGACCAAAGGAATTGTAGGCTATTCAGATTGTACCTATAAAGTGATGGAGAGTGTTAATCTCCAAAAGAACAACCTACTCTTGAAATTAGAGCACCTCTATATCAAGAATAAGTCAAAACCTTCACCAATTTGGAGGATCAACATTCAATTATAAGGATTTTGAAAAATCTGTGAAAAGGATGATTCTACAGAAAGTCTACTGCACATACCTTTCTCATTGACTTATCAAATGTGTAAATTTTTTTATAAAACTTTGCACAAGGTGTCGCCTAAATATTGTGCACCTCCTCCAAGTCGAATCACTCCAAAAGATTCAGTAGATTTTGAGAAATCAACTTGACAAGTCACCTATGTCTAAAACTGTACTTCTGAGAAGTCGATTTAGACACCTATAACTTCTAAGACATAGTTCTCCAAGAATAGAACCCATTTAAGCAAATGCTTTGAGCCACAAGTAGCTTATCTTCCAACTTAAAGATTAAGTGCTTACTTGCTCAAAATTTTAACCTGTGGAAGGAGAACTGATCAAATCATCGACTTCAAATTTTGCGCCTGTTTCAGGAACTAGTGAACACTTCTTCACATACAAATATTCCTACACATAATTCACTCAGCCTGATCACAATTAGAAGCTAAAAATTTGTACAGAGGTCAATCAACTATGGACTTAGACTTGTACAAAAGCATTTCACAAAAGATCTAACACAGAAGGACAAAACTCATAAACATCGGGTGCAAATTTCTTCCATTTCTGAAGGAGTTTACAACTGAATGATGAGAGAGAGTTCAACTAACTTCTAAGCTGTCTAATGACTCTTACAACTCTCAATTACTCTATTCTCATGCTCTCTCATACTTGCTCCAACATTTTTCGTAGTATTTATAGGCAAATATTTACAAACTTATGACTAATAAAAAATATAAGTGACCTATTTCTGAACTAATGTACATATGTGTACATTTCTTTCAACTCCTGAATGTAAACTTCTTCTATGCTTCAAAACTTGATCTTGTCTTCATTCTTTGACTTCCAAAACTTCAATTGTTGATTGCTCTACACCAACAGCTCCCCCTCAATCATCAATTGAGGTTTTCTCTATCTTCTTTATTCCTGCCATGTCTTTGAACTTCTGTAGCTTTGGTCCATCCAAGCTTTTGGTAAGCATATCAGCTATCTGATCTTTTGTTGAAGTATGTATGACTTCAATCTCTTTATCCATCACCTTCTCTCTTAGAAAGTGATACTGAATCTCAATGTGTTTGGTCCTGGCATGAAAAACAGGGTTAGTAGCTAGCTACAATGAACTCATGTTATCTCCATGAATAGTAGGAGTACTCTGAATGATATCAAAACTCTTCATCAGAGTCTTAAGCCATATCACTTCCTTTGCAGCTTCAACCATGCCTTTGTACTCAGCTTCTGTAGATGATAAAGCAATTGTGTGTTGCTTCTTTGAACACCAAGAGATTAACTTATCTCCCACATAACACATGTATCCATAGGTTGACCTTCTATCATCAGGATTACCTGCCCAATCTGCATCACTATATATTTTGATATTTGTATCTGATGTAAAACCCTCTTTGAGTGTACCCTTAATGTACCTCAACACTCTTTGTCCTGCAATCCAATGTTCTTTTCTAGGACAATGCATGAATTGAGACAAAACCCCAACTGCATATGATAAATCAGGCTTAGTTAATATAGCATAGATAAGACTACCAACCAAACTCTGATATAACTTCATATCCTTGAATTCTTCTCCACCATATCTGCTCAATTTGTGATTCACCTCCATTGGAGTAGGTGCTACCCTGCAATCATTCATTTTAAACTTGATTAACAAGTTCTTCAAATACCTTTCTTGAGTCACATACACTCCATGTTGAGTGTATGAAATCTCCATGCCCAAGAAATATGACAAGTCTCCTAAATCACTGATTTTGAACTCTTTCTCCATTTGCTTCTTTAGGCTTTGAATGCCTTTCTCATCTGTACCTGTAAGAATTATATCATCAACATATATGCACATGTAAATGAACCCATCATCACTGGCTTTCACAAGCAAGCTACTATCTGCTTTAGATACTTGAAATCCAAGTTCTTTCAAGAACTTCACAAGTCTATAGTTCCATGCCCTTGGGGCCTGCTTCAAACCATACAAAGCTCTCTTGAGCTTACACACATGATCTGGATACCTCCCATCTCTGAATCCTTGAGGTTTCTCCATGAAAACATCATCTTAAATGTAACCATTTAAAAAAGCATTCTTCACATCTAATTGACATAATTTCCAACCTTTACATGCAGCAATGGCTATGAGTGTCCTGATAATTGTCATCTTTGCCACAGGACTATAGTTCTCATCATAATCAATACCATATGTCTGAGCAAACCCTTTCACAACAAGTCTAGCTTTATACCTAGACACACTTCCATCTGCATATCTCTTTGTCTTGTAGACCCACTTGCATCCAATGATCTTCTGATTATTTGGTTTAGGAACCAAATCCCATGTTTGATTCTCCATTAATGCATCATATTCTTCCTGCATAGCTTTCTCCCAATTTTCCTTACCTTTTGCCTCTTCATATGTAGAAGGGTCTTCATCTGCTTTAATCATATAAGCATAATCTTTGGTAGCCAGAAAAGAAGTATCATAGCTATACCTTATAGGTTGCCACTTGTGTCTTGATGACCTTGTGAGTTCTCCACTCCTTGAGGTTTCTGGTTCTTCACACTCAGGATCAAATCTTGGCATTTCTTCAACTTCAACCTGCACTTCATTATTCTCTTGTTCATCAAATATCTGAACCTTTGATTTACCTTTCTTTTGAATCACAATTTCTTCATCATCTGTATTAATATTGATAGTACCTGCACCAAGTACCTTGCTCATCAAATGTAACATCCTTAGACACAATGAATTGCTTTGTGGATGGACTCCACAATCTATAACCCATCTGCTTGTCATCATAACCAATGAATACATACTTTTCAGCTTTAGGTTCTAATTTGTGTCTTAATTGAGATGGCACATATGCATATGCCAAACATCCAAATACTTTGCAATGGTCTAATGTAAGTCTCTTACCCCACCATGCCTCATATGGTGTCATACCCTGCAAGGCTTTACATGGTAGCCTATTGACTAGATAAGTAGCTGTATTTACAGCCTCAGCCCATAAATAATTTGGGCAATTTTTCTCCTTCATCATTGACCTTGCAAACTCAACAAGAGTTCTATTTCTTCTCTCTACTACACCATTTTGTTGAGGAGAGTACCTGCAAGTGATTTCCCTTTTTATACCTGCATTCCACAAGTAATCACTGAACTCATTAGAGAAATACTCTCCCCCTCCATCTGACCTTAGTCTCTTCAACTTATGACCTGTAATTCTCTCTGCATATACATGATAATGTTTGAATGTACTAAATACTTCTGACTTATCTTTGATCACATAGATAGTGATCCATCTGGTAGCATCATCAACATAAATCACATAGTACCTTGAACCATTGAGACTGAAATCCTTTGATGGTCCCCACACATCTGTGTGTACCAATTCAAGCTTCTCTGAATACATAAAACCATGATTGGAATAAGATTGCTTATGAGCCTTACCTAATTGACATGCCTCACATCTGTATGTCATATGTTGACCTGCAACATTAGGCAATCCAAGCACTGAACCATTGTTAATCATATCTTTGATACCTCTTTCATTAAAATGTCCAAGCCTCTTGTGCCAAAGATCTAACTCAGAGATCTTATGTCCTCCATATGTGAACAAGGCATGACCAACATTACCTTGAATCTTCAATGTGAACAATCTTCCTTCTTTCTTCCCTAAAACAATCTGTTTATACCCATTGCTAGGGTCTTCCACAAATACTCCTTCATTAGTGAATCTCACTTCATAACCTTTTTCAACAATTTGTCCTACACTTATCAAATTCTTAGGAATTGTAGGGACATACAAGACCTTACTCAGGAGAGTGCTACCATCCTTAGCCTTCACTGATCCAATTGACTTCACATTGTGCTTTGTATTGTCACCTGTTTGAACAACGTGATTAGATACCTTATTTTCTAAATCAGTCATCAATGCTATGTTACCACTCAGGTGATTGCTACACCCTGAGTCAATGTAGAAAATTCTTTGGTCTTCACTTTGTCTCTCACAAGTTGCATTCATTATCAATGTTGAATCCTCCTTCTGATCTGAAGCATAATTGTAGTAGGTATTGTTGTATTCTTGACTTTGGAATCCTCTACCTGCATTTCTTCCAAAATAACCCCTACTACCTCTACCTCTGAAATTACCTCTTTGATTTCTGCCACCTCTTCCTCTTGAATTAAAATTTTGATTATATCCACCATTATTCTGATTATTATGCCAACAATCATTAGCTAAATGATTTGTCTTACCACAAATCTAGCAAGCTTTAACTCCATCTTTATTATTCCTGCCTCTTCCTCTACCTTTGCCACCTCCTCTTCCTCTTAGGAAGTTGGCTTGACTAGTTGTGCCTTCATCTTCCTTTGCTTGTTGCTTCCCTTTGCTAATTTTCTTCTTATCCTTTGAGAACATTGCATGACCTGTACTTTTGTCACCTTCACCTTTGACATCCTGCTCAAAGGTTAACATATGTCCTAGCAACTGATTTAAATCAGGAGTAAAATGATCAAGTGATAATTCAGTAGAAAAAATGAATGGCTTCCATTTATCATCACCTCTCAAACCTGTAAGGATTTGCCTTACCAATTTATCCTCCTCAATGTCTTCATCAACTGCTCCTAATGCATCTGCAATGTCCTTCATTCTGGTTACATAATGTGAGATGGATTGAGAGGCCTTCTTCTTGAATGTAGTAGATTCTGCCCACAAGGATGCCTTCCTAGACTTTGTGGTATTTTGGAAATGCTCCTCCAAAGCATTCCATATATCACTTGCACTTTCAAGACCTCTAATGTGAGGTAGCAATTAGTCATTGACTGCCATATAGATAATGCTCCTAGCTTGAGCATCTCTCTTCATCCAATTCTTCAAATCTGACAATTCCTCCCTAGTTGGAACACGAGGATCTCTGAATTGAGGCTTTTCTTCTTCACCTGTAATATAACCTATCAAATCTTTGATCATTAGATGAGCTTCCATCCTCATTGACCATGCTGGATAGTTCTCCCTATCCAATTTCTCTATCTGAAGAGAATCTCCCATCCTTTCTTGTCTTGTGTATTGAATTCTTTAAACTTTATGAGTAACAGATGTGCCTTTACTTTGAATAATACTCCTTCTGGCTTCCTTGGTGTCGTACGACCTCCTTCTCAAGCTTTGCTCACAAGCTTTCACCTTTTGAACCTTCAAATGTTGAATTCTTTGCACCTGCAGCAGTCGGGATCCTCCTTCCTTCAATTCTGATGCTTCCTGCTCTGATACCACTGATGGAGAGTGTTAATCTCCAAAAGAACAACCTACTCTTGAAATTAGAGCACCTCTATATCAAGATTAAGTCAAAACCTTCACCAATTTGGAGGATCAACATTCAATTATAAGGATTTTGGAAAATCTGTGAAAAGGATGATTCTACAGAAAGTTTGCTGCACATATCTTTCTCATTGGCTTATCAAATGTGTAAAGTTTTTTATAAAACTTTGCACAAGGTGTCTTCTAAAGATTGCGCACCTCCTCCAAGTCGAATCACTCCAAAAGATTCAGTAGATTTTGAGAAATCAACTTGACAAGTCACCTATGTCTAAAACTGTACTTCTGAGAAGTCGATTTAGACACCTATAACTTCTAAGACATAGTTCTCCAAGAATAGAACCCGTTTAAGCAAATGCTTTTAGCCACAAGTAGCTTATCTTCCAACTTAAAGATTAAGTGCTTACTTGCTCAAAGCTTTAACCTGTGGAAGGAGAACTGATCAAATCATTGAGTTCGAAGTTTGTGCCTGTTTCAGGAACCAGTGAACACTTCTTCACATACAAATGTTCCTACACATAATTCACTCAGCCTGATCACAATTAGAAGCTAAAAATTTTTACAGAGGTCAATCAACTATGGACTTAGACTTGTACAAAAGCATTTCACAAAAGATCTAACACAGAAGGACAAAACTCATAAACATCGGGTGCAAATTTCTTCCATTTCTGAAGGAGTTTACAACTGAATGATGAGAGAGAGTTCAACTAACTTCTAAGATGTCTAATGACTCTTACAACTCTCAATTACTCTATTCTCATGCTCTCTCATACTTGCCCCGACATTTTTCATAGTATCTATAGGCAAATATTTACAAACTTATGACTAATCAAAAATATAAGTGACCTATTTCTGAACTAATGTACATATGTGTACATTTCTTTCAACTCCTGAATGTAAACTTCTTCTATGCTTCAGAAATTGATCTTGTCTTCATTCTTTGACTTCCAAAACTTCAATTGTTGATTGCTCTGCACCAACATAAAGGACCCCCCAAGCAGCCATATCATGCCTGTCGGCAAAGCTTCCAATTGGTTTAGTGAAGTCATGGGACCTTTGGAAGAAGGTTCATACCTCTAGGAGGTAGAGTTGGAATTCAATGGAAAGCAAGGCAATTACCGTTTCTTTATGTGGGAATTCAGAAAATTATAGAATGCAGAAGCACTAAACCCTCTATGGAAGAAGGCAAGAGTAGATGTATACTTCGGTGATCAGCTCCCAAAACCCAACTTCATGAGATGCTACTATCTTATCAACACCTTGACTCGTAGCAAGCACCTGCAAGCTTCAAGCACTTTTGTACTCCCATCTCTGACAAGGGGGAATGAGCTCAAGAGGTTCAAGTTAACTAATCACCTAGTGCACGAGGCTTTGGATATGCGAGCAATGCACATATCCATAGAGAAGGAGGTCCTAGTGCCTGATAACATGAAAAATAGAAACCTCACCAAGGTAAAGGACACGGTCTCCATGATACCAAGCATTGGAGTACACCTTCGGATGTGCATGCAACACTTTGCTTTTCCCGCCGAAGATAGATTTACAATGCCCGAAATTATAGGTGCTCCTACATACACAACCTAGTTGCAAAGGCTATTCCACACGATCAAAGCCATGCAAGAAGACACAGAATTTCATTCGCATCCGACCAATCCTTGATCAAACAGATGTTAGTAGAGGAAGGCGTGCACCAGCATCTCATCACCACCCTCAGATTAATGTCGAAATCACACTATAGTCCACCGGTCAGTCTCCTATGATAAACGTATAGTTGACACACTACCAAGGGCAGGCAAAAACATACAGATACTAGTAACCAAATCAGAAGTAACCGACATACCCACAGCCACTCCAACAACCACCATCAATCTTACCATAAAAACATTCCTAGAAACATCACCAATCTCACCCATGCACCCTCCATCTTCCCAATGTCCACCACGCTCGCCTCTCACCACTGAGCAAACTACTGTAGTAATCACAACCATGAACCAAACCCCAACTTTATCCACATCCTTCTCCTTTCATGAACCAACTTCGCACGCCACCCTCTTCTCTCTCATTACCAACCTACTTTTCACTTCACCATTTGTGTTCATCGAACCCAGCATTGGCCACCCTCTAATACCTAGCATCGCAGGATACCCACGGCCCAACAGTGGTATTCTCACTTTCCCCACTTATTCCCCTTCGCACATACCTCTATCCCATGATCCTTACTTCCCATTCACCTCACCACTCTTTCCCAACACCTCAATCACAACCATCCCCCCACCCCATTATGTCTCGTTCATGGAAGACTTCATTCACGGCCACAACACATAGATATTCGGACCGCACTCACCCACACTCACTTCATGATATGTAAACACCACAATCACTTCACCTACCATACCCACATACATGGAAGCACTGGCACGCAGCACACTGTCGAATCTAATGGACATTTCACCACCCACAACACCTCCCCCAACCCCCACGATTCCACCACCCCCCATTCCCCAACCACCACATTCACCTACACCCACCTCTTTGTTCAACATTGCATTCACCATTCCGATCCCCATTCCCATTCCCCCTTCATTCCAATATGTCTCCCCTATATCTCATACTATATACAATATATTTAATACAATAATTCAGTGTATAACATAACTACAACAAGAGTACCAACTATTGGAAGAGTGGAATGCTGCCTTCTAGGCAGAATTGTAGAGACTACAAGCAAGAGTCACCTCCCTGGAAGCTCACAACGAAACACTCCAGGCATAATACTCTACTCTACAACACTACAACATATGAGGGGCATATCGACGCTGCATATACCGACGGTTACACTTAACGTCGGTATGGACGTTGGAAAATGTCACTTAGAGATACCGACGGTCAAGTAACAGTCGGTATGACCATTTTAAACGGATCATCGGTGTGGCCTGCAGCCGTCGGTATATGCATCGGTATGGCATCGGTATGGGCGTCGGTATAAGCGTTGGCAATTTACTGGAAGTTGCCGATGCCCATGCCGACGTCCATACCGACGCATATACCGAGGCCGAGTTTTAAACATACCATGAACCCGAGAGCAAAACTTCACATTTTTGTGTGTATTTGAGTACTCTTGGTCTTCTGTCAAACTTGCGCGTGCAAACCGAATTACGACCTGCATTGTCTTGTGCACACACACATATATCTCTCTCTCTCTACACACACACACTCTCTCTCGGCTTAGATCTCACATCTTGGTAAGTGCTGCGCGTACTGTTAGCATTTGTGTTTCTCTATGCTTTAGGTTTTATAATTTCTCTTTTCTTTGATTTTGTAGAAGTTCTTTGGCATCGATTGTTTGGAATTGGACGATAGGCGACATACATTATGCTTTGACGACAACGATCCAAAAGAGGGACATACTTGTAAGTGATTGTTTTATTCTCTATTGATAGAGAGAGAAGGAGAGAGAGAGAGAGAGTGAAAGATAAAGAATAATGAAAGAAAGGAAGATAGAGATAGGAAAATAGAGCATACATACACACACATTTACACATGCATACATACACATACATGTACACACATGCATGCTTACATACAGACACCTATACACACATGCATGCTTACATACACACACATATACACACATGCATGCATACACACACATACAAATTTACACACATGCATACATACACACACATGCATACACACATACATACACACATACATACACACACATATATACACATATGCATACATACACATACACACACACATATACACACATACATACATACACATACACATATGTACACACATATACACACATGCATGCATACATACACACACATATACACACATGCATGCATACACACATATACACACATGCATACATACACACATGCATACATACACACACACATACATACACTGGCACACATATACACAGATGTATACACACATACATACACACATATACACACATGCATGCATATATACACACACATACACATACACACACATACACATACACACACATGCATGCATACATACACACACTTATACACACACATGTACACACATGCATACATACACACACACATGTACACATGTACACATGAATACATACACACACATATATACACACATGCATACATACACACATATACACACATGCATGTATACATACACACACATGTACACACATGCATACATACACACACATATGTACATACATACTCATATACTCACACATGCATACATAGACACACATACACATATACACACATGCATACATTCACACACACACATACATACACACATGCACATATATAGACACACATAAGCTAGTGTTTTAATTAAATATATAAATTTTTTATTTTGAAGTTTTTTTTACATCAAATATATAAAAATAGGATTAGGGTTTTTAGGCTATTTACACATACATACACATACACATATAATATATATATACATGTATATACACATGTATACAGAAATACACATATTTTAGGTCTAGATATTTAAGATTAGGGTTTTAGGATTTAGGCATACATTTAACTCAATTATATTTATATTAAGAAAAAATATAGAGACAAATAAGAAAAGAAATCTGAATATATAAATAAATATATATATAAAATATGATTAGGGGTTTAGATATTTATAAGTGTTTAAGTATTTAGGTTTTAGAATTTTAGATTTAAGTCTAAGTCTTTCTGATTAGGGTTTTAGGGTTTCAATACCTACATAACATGTATACACAAACACACATATACATATAATACATACATACATGTAGATACACATGCATACAATAATGTACATATTTTAGGTTTAAATCTTTAAGATTAGGGTCTTAGGGTTTTAACACCTACATAACATATATACACACATACACATGCACATATAATATATATATATACTTGTAGATATACATTCATACAAAAATATACATATGTTAGGTCTAGATTTTTAAGATTAGGGTTTTAGGGTTTAGGCATACATATAACTCAATTATATTTATATTAAGAAAAATATATATAGAAAAATAAGAAAAAAATCTGAATATATATATATATATATATATATATATATATATATATATATATATATATATATATATATATATATATATATATATATATGATTAGGGTTTTAGGATTAGGGGTTTAGATTTTTATAGGTGTTTAAGTAGTTAGGTTTTAGTATTTTAGATTTAAGTCTAAGTCTTTCTGATTAGGGTTTTAGGGTTTTAATACCTACATAACATATATACACAAACACACATATACATATAATACATACATACATGTAGATACACATGCATACAGAAATATACATGTTTTAGGTCTAAATCTTTAAGATTAGGGTTTTAGGGGTTTAACACTTACATAACATATATACACACATTCACATACACATATAATACATATATACATGTAGATGCACATGCATACAAAAATATACATATTTTAGGTCTAGATTTTTAAGATTAGGGTTTTAATTAAATATAAATATTTAAATATATAAAAATAGCATTACATAAGGAAAAAATATGAATATATAAATAAATATATATATATATATAATAAGATAATTATATACATAAATAAATATAAAAAGAACTAGTGTTTTAAATAATTTAATTAAATATATATATAAAATATATAAAAATAGGATTAATTAAGAAAAAATCTGAAATATATAAATAATATATATATATATATATATATATATATATATATATATATATATATATATATATATATATATATATATATATATATATATATATATATATATATATATATATATAAAGTAGGATAATTATATAGATAATAAAATATAATAAGAACTAGTGTTTTAAATGAATAAATGAAATATATATGATTAAATATATAAAAATAGGTCTAATTTTAATCATTTTAAATAGAGTGAATATATATACACAGACACATACACACATACTTATACACCTATCTATATTCACATATATATACATATACACATATATATACACATGCATACATAAATATACATGTTTTAGGTCTAGGTCATTTTGATTAGGGTTTTAGGATTTTAACACCTACATAATATATATACACACTTTGGAGTACACATATAATACATATATACATGTATATACACATGTGTATAGAAATATACATAATTTAGGTCTAGATCTTTAAAATTAGGGTTTTAGGGTTTAGGCATACATATAACTCAATTAAGAGGAGAAAAATCAAAATAAAGAAATAAATATATATATATATATATATAATAGGATCAATTAAGAAAAAATCCGAATATATAGATAAAATAGGATATTTATATAGATTAAGGTTTTAAAATTAGGGTTTTAAGTTTTTTTAGGTATTTAAGTATTTAGGTTTAGTATTTCAGGTTTAGGTCTTTAAGAGTATGATTTTTAGGTTTAATAGAAAAACAAATGTTCTAAAATGTCCATATTGTAGCAGATGGCTTCTTTGGATCCTGAAGAGAGAATGGCATGTCCTTGCACATAGTGCAAGTATCCAATTTATCGGAAACGACGGATTTGTACTACACATGTTAGAGAGTATGGATCCCTTGATATGAGTTGACTGGAAAGACTACGCTATCATTCGCATGGTCCCCCAAGTGAGCAGATGGACCCAAACGACATTGCACTGGTAACCTCTTGTGGACAAAAGAGAGCAAAAAGGGACTTAGACGTACAATCAAGTACTAATAATATTACATAGAATGAACATATGGAAGAGATGCTTGAAGCATTTTATGAGATGGACAAAGATCATGATGGTGAAGAAGGTGTCGAGAGTTTCATGGACACAACAGAAATTCCACGATCAGAAGTCAATGAAGAATATGAAAACATGCAAAGAGTAGCTCGTTTACCACTTTACAATGGAGCAAAGATATCTGTACTACGTGCGTCACTCGCGATGGTCAAACTGCAATCAATTTATGGATGGTCAGATAGTAGTGTCACTGAATTGTTCAGATAAGTGGAGAACAAATTGGCTTTCATTGTTGTATCACAATAACTTTATTTACTAATATCGTTTTAATTGCTTATTGCAGGCTGCTTAAAGTTCAATTTTTGCCAGAGGGCAATGACATGCCTCCAACGCGTGGAGATGCGAAAAAACTTTAACAGTCCACTGGAATGGATTATACTAAAATTCATGCTTGTCCGAATGATTGCATTCTCTTTCGGAATGAGTATGAGCATCTGCACGTATGTCCAAAGTGTGGAGCAAGTAGATTTAGAGAAGACGTTGTAGGTGAAGCAATCCCCGCAAAGGTTCTTCGCCACTTTCCTATCATTCCACGAATTAAGAACATGTTTAGAGATTACTATGTGTCATATGTCTCAACCTATAACAAGATGAGACGTGTGACTGCAAGGCATACTTATTTGGACAATGCATGATTGGCCTGGTTATGGTGAATGTTCAAGTTTATCGATTTCGGGTTACCATGCTTGTCCTTTATGCGGACCACGACTCAAAGCACGCTATTCCAAAGCACTACGTAAAACTGTCTATGAAGGAGATCATATATATTTGCCTGATGGAGATGTTTTACGTGAAGGAGAGATTGGTGGATAAGCGCAACACCAAATGAAAGATAGTGATTGGAAACAACTGTGGGATTCAGAAAATCCAGTTGCTGGCATTAAACGGTTGTCCATTTTTCATGAAATCCCTTATTGGAGTAAATTGTTGATCAATCATTTGTTGGACCCAATGCATATTTTTAAGAATGTGGGATCGATTCCTTGGAAAACTTTGATCGGAAAGAAAGAAAGCAAATCACAAAGGGAGGACTTAGAAGAACGGGGTCATATGCGAGAGTTGTGGGCAATTACTAAGCCCAATGGAACAATATCGTTAGCAAGAGCTGATGGACAGTCTCTTGTCCGTTCAGAGTGGATTCTGCACACCGCACGTGAGGTTATGTCCCATCGACGATCCGAGGCTCATGATGCTTTCAGAGCAGGCTTACCAAAGCCTGTATGGTTAGATGCTGAGGAGTGGGACGTGATTCGTGACGAGCAGCAGCAGACTCCTGACCAATACCGCCAGCAACGAGATGCCGCACCCACATGTTTAGATACGGTTGGACCATCACATTTGGGTAGCGACGGATATGACACGATGCATCATGAGTTTGTAAATACCATTTCATTTATTGAATTTATTTGTGTTAAATTTCTCATGTATGTTCCTCTAATCTTTTGTATATTTGTTTCATGAGTTGGCAATGGGTCGTCCTCCAACACGAACGGAGGAGTCTTACGGATATCGTCATGGGTTGATTCCACTATTGGAGGACTTGGAGGGACATGGTGCGGTCATTTCATGGGAGCATTTGCGATGAGCTAATTAATTTATAAACTTGGTTTTTACTTGTTGTTTGTAATTTTTATGAATTTATCTCATTCCATTAATGTTCTTTGTTGGAAGACTGTTGATATGGAACGTTCTTTGCATGTGTATGGCAGTGGGGCACCAAAATTTTGTATTTGATTTTCATATGGCAATGCATTGCTTTGCCACATTTTGTAAAAGCGTCATATATGACAGTGGTTTGCCACACTCTTATACATGCTTCATTATTGAAATATATAACTTCTTTTGTACATGGTTCATGGTTCATTCTGATTATCTCTTTTGTGTCCAATAATACTCTGTTTCATGAAATCATATTTCGGTTGACATTAGAGTACACATCACATGTACTCGGTTTTTTTTGGGCAGAGTGTATTGTCTTTTGTTAAGCAACATCATGGTAATGTTGTTGTAGCAAAAGACAACACACTCTGCCCAAAAAAAAATTTCCAGGTATGGTCGTCGGTATACGCGATAATACTCCCAGTAATGTCATCAAAATAAGCGTCGGTACGCCCAGCAGGCGATGTTATACGCGACGGTATACCCAGCAGAGGCCTCGGTATGGGTGCCGGTATTACCGACGCTTATAGCGATGCATATACCAACGCTTATACCGATGCATATACCGACGCATATACCGATGCTTATACCGAAGCATATACGGACGCATATACCGACGCTTTGGTACCGACGTGTGTACCGAACTTTACACCGGCGTCGTCGCAAATAAATCCGCATTCATTTCCCTCGGTAGAAACCTCGAGATACCATCGATCTGTTGTAGTGCAACAAGCACACACCGAATTGGAGGCCAAAGTGTCAAATGTGGATGATCACGCAGTCCAAAAATTGGAGAACATGAACAAGCGACTCCAACAACAAAACCAAGACAATCTTGAAGCTTCTATGGAGGTGACCTCAAGAACAGAGATTAGTGCGACAAGTTAGTGTGCCATTCCCTCTAAAGATATTAGAATATTTCTAGGGGAACATGCAAACTTTTTACAGTCCTATGAAAAGATAGAATCAGAATGTGCAGATGATCTCAAGAAGCAGCTCGCCACGGCCAGCACAGCTCAACCAGAGCCGACCCTCCTCCCTCATCCTACAGTAGAAGTGGAAGCCCTATGAAAACAGGTGGAAGAACTACAAGCTAGACTCTTACCATATGAGAGGCCGGTATTATTGACGCTTATAGCGATGCATATACCAACGCTTATACCGATGCATATACCGACGCATATACCGATGCTTATACCGAAGCATATACCGACGCATATACCGACGCTTTGGTACCGACGTGTGTACCGAACTTTACACCGGCGTCGCCGCAAATAAATCCGCATTCATTTCCCTCGGTAGAAACCTCGAGATACCATCGATCTGTTGTAGTGCAACAAGCACACACCGAATTGGAGGCCAAAGTGTCAAATGTGGATGATCACGCAGTCCAAAAATTGGAGAACATGAACAAGCGACTCCAACAACAAAACCAAGACAATCTTGAAGCTTCTATGGAGGTCACCTCAAGAACAGAGATTAGTGCGACAAGTTAGTGTGCCATTCCCTCTAAAGATATTAGAATATTTCTAGGGGAACATGCAAACTTTTTACAGTCCTATGAAAAGATGGAATCAGAATGTGCAGATGATCTCAAGAAGCAGCTCGCCACGGCCAGCACAGCTCAACCAGAGCCGACCCTCCTCCCTCATCCTACAGTAGAAGTGGAAGCCCTATGAAAACAGGTGGAAGAACTACAAGCTAGACTCTTACCATATGAGAGGCCACCCTTTCCAATTGAAGAACAAGAACCTGACACAGTGGTGGAGATTCTAGTCAAAGAAAGTTTTGAAGAACCATATGAGCCCATGCCAGTACCAGATGTGTAATAGTTGAGGGCCAAGCCACCTTCAAGTTATAAGTCCTAGATTGGCTCAAGAGAGTAGAGCAGATAGGACAAACCCACAATGATAGAGTGGCCATGCAAATCAAGTCCCTTTCCAATCTGGAAGAAATGGTTCTTAGGTCCTCCTATTTTTGAAACCTATCCCACCAACGATTGATCACCACATTAGAAATGCAATATGAGCCTTATTTTTTATTGTTAGTCGATTATAACGCAGAAATTAAAAGGTGTATAGGGAAAGACCCAACATTCGGTGCTCAGTTCGAACTCGATGATCTACCAGAAGAGGCATGAGTAGGATCTATTTTTCAACCTAATTGGTGTGAGCCACTGTTAATGGACTCCCCTAAATGATGCGCACATGGGCAAGCATGCCAGTCTATATTAAATATAACCCATGTTATGGCCCCATGGTCTATCGTAGGCCCTGGCAAGCTTTTGCCGTCAAAGTCTGCAACAACGAAGGATGCTCTGATTGGATTAATTATACATATTTTGTTCCACCCAGAGGGCCACCCATTGTGGCTTATATGATCTCTACAGTTAAAAATGTACCAGACATTGCCACAAAGATGCGCATGAAGATCTTTGAGCTCATGACGGTAGTACTCAAGACCTTTTGAAAGATTCAAGCTCCATACATTTCAGCCCTTAGATTTTCTGAAGGCAACTGAGATTTGGTATACAACATGAGCCAAATCCCCTCAGTCAACACAATATATGCATGGCATGAACGAATCAAATATATACTTGCTTGCTACAAGCAAACTTTTGAAGAAATGTTCTCTATCGAGTTCTGGGAATATCATTCCAAAATCCTCATTCCCAGACCAATACATGCAGATCATTTACACTTGCCACATCTGGACATTCCAAGTTCAATTGATTGGGATCAAATGCTGACAGACTTGGAAAGAGGACTACGCGTCCAAGAACATCACCTTGCCACTAATGTCTTTGAGTATTACATTAAGCACTCCTGACAAAAAGGGTCTATTAGGGAGACAGGGAAGCCACCAAAGGGAGTCAAACAAAGGGAAAGCCAAGTAGGATTAAGCAGGCAAAGCAATCAACGCAGATCCAACAAGTAGGCCACATACTTTTTCATGAAGAAATACTTCCCAAATAGTAATTTTAGTTACTTCACACCATTGTAAATACCAATTTCCATTATTGCTACTTTCTTTTGTGCAAGCCAAGGAGTCCTCGAGCTTGAGGAGTACAAGAAGTATCTATGTACCAATTTTCATAATTTTTAGAGCTTGTTTGAGCCTCCAAAATAGCGTAGGAACCTAATTTTTAACTAGGCCACACACTAGGTCTATACAAGGCCAAAACCTAGTAAAAAACTATAAAAGGAGCTAGAGAGCTCATTTTCGACGTTAGCTTGTTAGATTTTTGAGCTATTGTAAGACTTTTTGAGTAACAGAAAGAACTCCATTGTTCCACTCTTTGTCTTGCCTTGTGTGTGCATATGTGTGTATATGTGTGCATGCTTGTGTGCTTCTCACTCATGCACTTGTGTTGTCACTTGCTCATGGTCATCCTACTAGTCCTCATCTCCTCACGGATTGACAATTATGAGGTGGATCTCCTCATGTTGGTACCTGCCATTGTGCTAGAGTGACAAAGCTGCATCACGAAAAGAATTTGGAACTTTTCTACTTTGTGTATAGTGGTTGTAGTCTTTCTTTTCTCTTTATCCTCCTTGGTAACTATTGTTGTTGTATGCATTGTTTTTGTAGCCATTGTTGTTCTTAATCTTCCTCTTGAGCTTCCATATCTACCTTATTGTATCCTCTTCCTCTTTGGTTTCTAGGGTTCCTGTAACAATTCTTAGTAATGTGGTTAGTTAACCCACATATGGCACATGGAGCGGACCTTTGAGATCTCCCCCTACCTTGTCTTCCTCCTTTGTCCCTTCCTCTTGAATTTCTACCTGTCCTTGCAAAGTTTCCTTGAGAGGTACTACTTTCATCATCAGACTTTTTGCTCTTGCCTTTACCATCCTCATTCTTGTTCTTATCTGTATATAGGGCAGAGTATTGATTACCGTTTTTAGTTTTCTCCATTCTTTATAAGATTTTCCTCATGTGTGAAAAATTATCCCATGAGTGTGTTGAAGTCATGGATGTGCATGTCCATGTAGAGGTCCATGTCTATGGTAAAAGCTTCCCATTTGTCATCTACATTTATTCCATTGATCACTTGCTTCACTATTTGCTCCTCATCAATGACTTCTCCAATGCTCCCAAGTTTATCTGCTAGGTCCTTCATCTTGGTTACAAAATTAGCCACAATTTTGCTTGGGCATCTTCTTGAATGTGGTGAACTCCATCTAGAGTTTGTTCTTTCTTGCTTTAGTACTTGATGAGAAGAATACTTCAAGAGAATTCCAAGTCTCTTGTTATGTCTTGCAGCTCGTGATGTGTGGAAGTAAAAAAATCAAAGATTGAGTTAAGAATGCACAACCTAGCTACAGCATCCTTTGAGCACCATGTGGTTAACCTATCTTGTTCTTCTTGAGTTGGTTGTCCTTTGCTTCTGAGGATTGACATCATCTTATCTCTAGAAATGTAACCATATATTTTCTCCCTTGATGATAAGCTTCCATTCTGAGTGACCAATCTCAGTAATTACCTTGATATACTTTCTCTATGCATGAAGGAAATCCATCTCCGATGTTCATTTGTTGTTGCTCTGATACCACTAGGAGGAGATGGTTGAGGTTGATCTAGAGATGTGCTACTGTTGCACAAAACCTGCTCTACACCTACCAAGTTGACTCTAGAGATCATTAGTAGACTCCTTTGGCTCCACAATAACGTATTTATACCCACTATGTACTTTGAAACATCATTCCCAAAAGTTTTTACCAAAACAGATAACTTGCATGTACTAGAAATGTGAGAAAACCTTATATTTTGGGAATGTGGATGCTCAATGTTTTGTTTACTGCTCACAACCTGGTATGAATTGATCACACAGCTTCTACAAACATCTACTTCAAGTGTATAGATAACTAACATAAGTTACTTCATGAATGTAGAGGTACTATACACTGAGCAATGAGTTTAACAACTTAGGGGGGTCATCCACATATTTTGGGAACAAGATGATGTGCACACATAGTCGACTTCATCAGTTCATATCTTGAGATTGGCTGAAACAGAAATAATGAAACTTTATAGATATATGGTGGACAATTCATTCTAACTATATTAAGTTAACGTCTAGCAAATGGTTGAGTACACTGAGAAATCACTCCTCTAAAATTTTTGAAATGATGAAGATGAGCCAGAGAATAGTGGACAGAAATGATCAAGAAGAAATGTATCAATTAGTATATGATAATGCACATATGATACATGGGAAGTGTAGTGGACTACTCATATATACGTTTAGCCTAATTTATGCTCAATGATGTAGGCTCGAGTATCTCAAAAATGGCACAGCACCCCGTGACTAAAACCACCTCTAGTCATATTCATCAAATGAGTTTGAGTTTTGAATTTCCTCCACCTAAACTTATTCCTACAATTTAGGTACTTAATTGTTTTGATTCGTTCACCAACCAAGTCGGGTCTTGACTCCCTAAGTTCACGAAATTCCTTAATCTTTTTGCTTTTACACTTATCCAAGGTAAATAGTTCGAAATTAACAAGGAGATATTCATATGTGAGGTTCTAATCTAATGAGTAGTCTTGGAGACGATAGCTAAGCACTTAGGCTTGCTATTTGTACCAACAATTTCAACATTTAATTTGATCATGCATATGCAACAATAAGGAAGGTGTATCAAAAGGCTCTACAACTTGTAGAATGTCAAACACTATGTAATGAAGGGAAGGAGTATATTGGCATATGGACCTATGGAACTCTTTATCCATTGGATTATGATATTGCTAAGCCCCCTACTTCCCATACATTAGATGATCTTATTAGATTTCTAGGAGATGGAGAATATGATTTATTAGGATATTTTTCAAATCTCTATGAATCATGTGATAACTAAGTTTAGTATATAAGCTAGCTACAAAGTAGATTGCATCAAAAGGATTTATAATTACAAGAGCTTCAAAAAAACTTAAGTACATTTTTTTACTAGTAACTAAAACATTTTCAAATTATGAAGGAAACATGGATAGGATTGTAAATAAGATAAAAGAATTAAACCATTTGCAAAATTAATTGAAGTGGGGAAATTTCTAGGCATCATGGGAAAATGGTATCCAGTTTGAACATGTTGCATATCATTCGGGCGAAAAAACGGTCAAAAAGGGGCTGTTTGCTAATGAGAGATTAAGGAAATTGACAAATAGCATCTTTCCACGTGTACAAGAATATAACATTGCTTTCTCTTTTAATCGTATGAAGAATTTCTTTTTTTAATACAATTTTCTCTAAAAGTGCCGCTAAAGTGATTCCCATGTTGTGATTGAAGAGAATTCAAAAAAGAGTTTGATATACATTGAAGTCCACAATAATCAAACTCCAATGGCCCCTCTCAATGAGTTGCATGTAAATATACTTTCTTAAATGAAACAAATATCTTTCCAAAATGAAGATGAATACTTACTTTTCAATATATGGGTAGATAACACATTCTACCTCTTCTGTAAAATCCTGTAGAAAGGACTTGGCATCTCCATGTTTATGCAAAAAACACTGTGTCACCAGAGGATCTAAAATAAATACTTTTCTTTGAACCGCTTCCTCATATTGTTGAAGAAGAACCCTACAAATCAAGAAATAAAAATGCAGTTAAGGAACTAGAAAATTAAGCAAAACAAAAGCATTTTAAGGCCTCTAGATATACCTGAGTGAAATATTGACCACACTATCTGATATTTCAACATGAAACTCCCTCAACATTTTGTTGTCTTCAGGTCTAATGTCAAGAAACCAATCTTTTTGCCATGGCATTGCAACATTAACTATTATCTGCCCATCTCCTTTCTTGAGGAGCTCTTTATTTGCTTTCTGTAACTTTTGAATATGGGTTAAGATGAAACTTTCCTGTCCTCCTCACTATTTGCTGCAGTTCTAGTTTCATGATCATGAGTGACGTGAGGGTTGATCTCTTCAATGACAACTGTTATTTTGGGTGCTTGAGCTGGAGGTATATTTAAAATCTCAAAGGATTTTTTATCATGGTGATCAATAGGAACAAGAGCTTTATCAAATTTATATCTTCATCTTGAAACAATAACATAATCCTTCGCCATTAGTGTTACCCTATGAGAATGAGCAGCACATAAATAGGCATCATTCATAAAATCAATAGCAAATTCCTCTGCAGCTTCTTGCAGGCATAACAGTCCTTGAGTTTGCCACCTCACATTGACAAAGGATGAGGTCTTCATCAAAGAACAGAGGTTCGCTGAGATCTGCTTGACAACCCTCATAAATGGAAGTCTAGGGATCAACAATCCCACAGACTTTTGAGCTCTTCTAATTTCCCTCAAGGACTTTACATGGTACTTGAACCTTTTTTTTGAAGGCTTGTCTGGCACATTGGCTTGAACCTTCTCGGGATTTTGCTCCTGGACATTTTCCCCCTGGGCATTTTGTTCCTGGGCATTTTGGTCTTGACCCTTAGGGTACAACTTCCTTGCTATCCTTTTGGTCCTAGCCATATTCTACACAAAATCAGAGTCTTTAGGCAAGGAATTAGGAAAAGTGGAAACTTACTGTCAAAAAGCTATGATCAATGACTCTTTCCACTGTCAAGACTTACTCTCAAAAAGCTATGATCAATGAATCTTTCCACTATCAGAGACACGGCCAATGCAAGCGATAGGATTCATCTGGAAATTCTCGGATGTCCCTGATCGCTTGCATCGGTTGTCCTTGAATTCATCATCAAATATCAATCAAATATATCTTATAATGCAAAATACTCCATTATCACTAAGAAAAACATAAATTGAAAGCTATAATCAATGTCTCTTTCCACTGTAAGAGACACGACCGATCCAAGCGATTAGAGTCATTCGTAAATGCCTGGATGTCCATAATCACTTGCATCGGTCGTCCCTGAATTCATCATCATATTTCAATAAATACAAGTTAAAATAAAGGTAACAATGCGTAATACTCAAGCATCACTAAGGAAACCAAAATTTGCAAGCTATGATGGACTCGATGCCATTTAAGAAACATGACCGATCCAAGCGATTAGGGTTATCCAAAAATCTAGAATGTACCGTGATCGCTTGGATCGGTCGTGTCCATATTACCTAACGTAGAGAGCGCTCTCTATAGAAATTGTGAAGAAGCAGCTTAAAAACTTGGTGGCGATGGAACCTCGACGCTTGGCAAGTGTTGACAAAAAAAATGAAGGAAATGAATAGGGAAGCTTAAATAGGTCCCAAAACTGAGTTGACCGTTGGTGCCATGTGGCATACCATGATTGGTCCACATCATATAGCCGTTGTGAATTCCAATGTCTTTTTCCACATGGCATGATTTGATTGGTCCACATCATCTATTCGTTGCATCGGCCAACGTACACTTTGCCACATGGCACTCTGTGATTGGTCCACGTCATTCGACCATTACTTCTTCCCTCCTCGCCTATAAATAGCTACTTCCTTCACAAACTCAAATTTTGAACCTTCAAAGAATTTGTCTCATTTACATGCATATTTTTCTTTCGTCCCCGACACGATCGATACAAGCGATTTTCCCCATTTGACCTATGTTGACTCGCTCCAGTCACTTGCATCGGTTTTGTTCTCCTAATAGACATACAAGAGAAGCTGCAGCTAAGATGGAGGGAATGAATGAGATCCTTAGCGTCCCTCCATCAGAGAAACTTCTTGATTTCATGGTTCAAGAGGGTTTAACTGTAGATTATTTTCTTGATGCAATGACGATATTCAACCCCAAAATTGATTTTGAAAAACTCCTAGAGAAATCAAAAAGTTTTCTTAAGGATGAGTGGGAGATTTTCTTGGGGTTGATCAATGGAAGGATCCTTTCTATTTCTCAGAAAACCTATGTCCATTCTCACATCTTTGGGAAGGATCCAATAGATAGGGCTAAAATCACAAGAAAATGCAAAAGGATATCCCCTTTGCCAGGGAAGCTTGATTTATGCCCAGAGCATGAAAAGGATTGTTGCTTGCTCCCTTTAAACATTGCCTTCTTGATATGGCTTGATCATATCTCAGTTCAAAAGGAGGAAAATGTTCATGTTGAAGACGAGCCTTTCTTAGAGCTGACACTTGAGGGAAGCTCAAAAACTATGAAAGGTGTCATGGAGATTGTTGAGGAGATCAATCTCCAAGCAGAAGAAGAGCAGGTCAAAGATTTTGATGTGGCCACTTTTAAAGCAAAAACTGCAATAAGGCACCCAACTGAAGAAGTTCAAGTGTTTGAGAAGTCCCTACTTCTCCCAAATCTACCTGTTTACTTTATCTCTGAAAAAGAGTTCATACCTTTATTTTACATTTAGGAACTTTTCAATCTAAGGGAGGACTACTGCCTTGCAGCTATAGCTGAGTCAGAAGAAGTTGCAAGGAGATTCATCAATAAGAAAGGAGAAAGAAAAGAAGAATTTTTGTGTCTTGATTTGGATTTGTCTAATGAAGAATTCAAAGATTCATCACAAGATCTTTCAAAATGTTTTTAGAAAGCTATCTCAGAGAAGTCAAGACTTGATGATGAAGAGTTTGATGAGCATCAGAAGCAACTTGGAATATACTCGTTTGGGCGTGGCTATTCAATCTTGGATGTTGTTGAGGACAAAGGAACAATTTGTATTGACTCAAAAGAGCTCATTGAGGAGGAAGATGAGGTCAAGGTATGTTGTTTAATATATTCTTATGAATTAAAGGTTTTGTCCGAGATCTCCATTTTTAGTGAGAAATCGACCACGACCGATGCAAGTGATAAAGCCCATCGGATAATTTCCGTTGGGCCTTATCGCTTGCATCAGTCGTCTTCGGACTTGAAGAGGAAGATGAGGTCAAGGTATGTAGTAAAATATATTCTCATGATTTTAAGGCAAAGGAGATGAGATGCCACAATCGGTTTTCTCCAAGGTCTCCATTTACACTGAGAAGTCGATCACGAGCGATGCAAGCGATAAGGCCCATCGGATATTTTCCGTTGGGCCTTATCACTTGCATTGGTCGTGTTTGGACTTGAGGAAGATGACGTCAAGGTATACAGTTAACTATATTCTCAAGAATTTAAGGTTAAGGATATCATATGGGACCGATGCAAAATCTCTATCTTGTGTCAGATTTGTCCAAGTTCTCCATTAGAAGTGTCAGAAGTCGATCACGACCGATGCAAGCGATAAGGCCCATCGGATATTTTCCGTTGGGCTTTATCGCTTGCATCGATCGTGTTTGGACTTGAGGAAGATGACGTCAAAGTATACAGTTAACTATATTCTCAAAAATCTTAGGTTAAGGATATGAGATGGGAGCAATGCAAAATCTCTATCTTGTGTCAAATTTGTCCAAGTTCTCCATTAGAAGTGTCAGAAATTCATGACCGATGCAAGCGATAAGGCCCATTGGATATTTTCCGTTGGGCCTTATCGCTTGTATCGGTCGTGTTTAGGAGTTGCATGCAGCATTGATAATAGATATCGAGCTTGTAAGAATTCCCCTCATTCATCAAATATTACATGTTTCTAGGTAGTTTGCAAAGAGATATTGATGGCGACTAATACAAGTGATAACAACTGTCTGAATTTCTCTAAAGACCCTAATCGCTTGCATCAATCGTGTCTCTTTCTTTTTTTCTAATTGTTTCAAGTTACTTCTCATGACTCCTAAAGTGTGCTTGCACTTCAACTAACCTTGTTTTTCATTTTTACCACAGTTAACTTTATTGGATGAAGACAATTACCTTGGCAGGGGGAGGGGAACAAGAAAAGCCATAGAAGAGAAAGGAAAAGCAAAGGTGGATATTCATTCTATTATCCTCTATCTTCCAAACTTGAACCCAGACACTTTTTGTGTTATTCACAAGCACTATAGTGAGGAGCCAGACTTCGCATTGTTCTGCTTGAGGACTCTATCAAAATACATGGGTTTTACTCCAATACCCTTTAATGCTTTCAGAGCTTTGCTCCTTGAAAGAGCAACTGCATTCAGAATTTTTGGATATGTCCCAAGACTCAATGCTTCAAGGGCAGGGTACTTTCTTTGTTATTCAAGCTATGCAATGGCTGCAGGGGTATCAGATTTAAAAAGCATTGCTGGATACATGAGAAAGAGTTCCGCAGATATAGAGGTGATTTGCCAGAGCCAAGCTCTTTAAAGAGGCTCAAGGAATGACTTGTTTTTTTCAAATTCTATATCTCAACAAATGTACATATACAGAAATTTCCCAATGTGATATAAGACATTGCAAATTTTTTTGGTGTAATTTATCCATGGCCTAATATTAATTGTTATTGATTCTCTGGTCAAAGTCATCTGATGGTAATAGACATATTTCTTTTCAAAGCTTAATACATCATGAAATGTACATACATGACATCTTTATTTCTCAAAGAAATAAAAGACATTGCAAATATTACAGCTTTGTTTGAAATGTAGTCTTTTTCATTTTGTGATATTGATACATGATGATTTTGTCTGGTGATAGCCATATCCTTTTGATTATATTTTGCATGAGGTCCTTTGTAATTTTCTTCTAAAGAACCAATCAAAAGCTCTCTGAAGGCACTGCTCTTTCTTACTCCTCCTCCTTTCCTTGTACACCTAAGAAGCTTGTCCTTGCTTGATAATGAGATTTTTCCATGCCTCGAGTATTCCACATGGCAGGTGGTTCTTTTTCTGCAAAGAATGCACCATGCACAAGAAGAAAATGCTTAGAATAGCAGAAGAATCTCATTAGATCTTTATTTCAATTAAAATAAATAAATTGAATAAAATATCTCTTTGGATGTTCACCAAGTAGTATGTTATGTCCTTGGCACCCCATGCCTCTATGATGGTTTCTATAAGCTCTGTGGTCGCCTTTCTGAAATCTATCACATAACTTTCTGATGTTACCTGCTGCCTCATGATCTTAAAAAGATATCTAGTTTGACCCACACTTCCATTCTCTTTTTGCTATTTCTGGTTTGCTTTTTACATTAGTGGTGACTCACAAATTTTTCCCAACAATTGCACATGGCATTTAGTTGTTTGTCATCATGGTTGCTGAAGAATCTCCTTGCCTTTTTGCACCTCCCATTGAGACATCCCGTAGTACATCACCTGTATTTTGTGAAAGCTTTTGGATCTTTTCTTAGATGAACATCACCACCATGAAATCCCATTTCTGAAAGAAGACATTCACATTTGTTTTATGCATTCATCTGCAAGAGTTGTAGGCTTGACTAGAATATGCATAATCCAAGTGAACGACAGTACCAACTTGTCAATGATTCTAACTCTGCATGTAGTCTACATATGTGTACATTTGTCAAGCTATTGGAGTATGGGATCCCAAATCATGAAGAAGATGAGTAGTTATGAAGAAAAACATTTTGTCTGGAAGGAGCCTCTTCAGCCTCAGCTCTAGCAATCCATCCATTTGTGCCTGGGCTTTGCATGCAAGTACAAGCAAGGGCACTTATAATTTGCTCCCCCCACTTTATACCAAACATGCATTTGGGTGTCTTCTAGGTCTCCACTCAAATGCCACTCAACTTGAAAGTTCCCCGTAGTCTTTGACATTCAACAATTCTCCTGCATGATGCCTATGGATAACATTTGTGAATGTTTGTCTGTGAGAATAACCATTTAAGTGTTTTATGGCTCTCAGATAGAACTTGAGCACAACCAACCCACATAACTCCATTTCTTGATTGTCTTTGAGAGACAGAGTATACAATTTCCCAAGGCTATAGTCCAAAGCTTTGTTCATTCAATGCAATACTTATTCTCCTCCATCTTTGATGTTTTTTAAGCTCAACTTCATCAAGTTGATACAAATTTCAATAGACCATAAACATTCATGTTTCCTTTTACATTATAGAACTGAACCATGTATGTTTGAAGTTTTATAACATCTATCCATATGTTGTTAAATGCATTGTAAGTGAAATGTAACTTTTGTTTTTCCTACTTCGTAAGGCATTTTACCATGAATATGTTTATATCACCAAATACTGATGTGATCTCTTATTCAAGCAGAGACAACACTTTCCTACATGATGGGGTCTAGGCAATCCAAAACTTCCTAACTTTGTTAAATTCTTAAAAATTCACATCCAAACTTTTAGAAACTGCTCTAAACCTTTCCTACTCACTCCGGACACTATCACAAATCTTCTGAATTTGAGATGGTTCTAGTAACAGATTCATTTGTGTCATGAGTTTTTTGAAAAACAAAGCATTTCAAGCATGTATTTTCATTCAATTTCAATAGTCTTTAAAACATCACTTTGACTCAAAACTTCATTACAGAAAATGTACGCGCTCAAAACTGCTCGACATATTGAACCTAGGACATTTGTCACATGATCTCATATACAATTTTCATCTCTTTTCTTTTCTGGCCAGATTTTCAGTCAAATACAAAATTTTGGTGTTCCAGCTGCCATACACATGCAAAGAACGTTCCATATCAACAGCTCCTGCAACAAAAAACATTAATGGAATGAGATAAATTCACATGGAAAGTTACAAACAACAAGTAAAAACCAAGTTTATAAATTAATTACCTCATCACAAATGCTCCCATGAAACAACTGCACCACGTACATCCAAGTCCTCCAATAGTGCAATCAACCCATGATGATATCCCTAAGACTCCTCCATTAGTGTTGGAGGATGACCCATTGCCAGCTCTTGAAACAAATATACAAAAGAAGGAAGCATTTTCCTTTTAGCTTAATCTCTTGAATTATGAGGTATCATCGATGCCTTAAATCATGAGGGAACTCTTTTGGTTCTTGATATTAACAAATATACAAATTATGAGGATCATCGATGCTTATACCCACCATTTTTCCCAGGGGCCATACCATGGCTCTATACCGTCGCTTTATAACCGTTGCTTTATACCGACACATATACCGATGCTCATACCGACGCATATTACCAATGCTCATACGTGAGCAATATACTGACGCTCTATACCGGCACTTTGGTTCGATGCCTACACTGACCCTTACACCGACGTCGGGCCAAAATCGCGCCCGTTCATTTTCCTCGTTAGAAGCCTCGGTATACGCCTGATATGTTGTAGTGAGAGGCCTAAGGCTAGACAAGGTTTGAACAGGAGTCAAGCATGCTCCCACAAGCATAAGCCCTTGCTTGTCCTCATCCCGTTGTTTTAGTGGTTGAGCCTTTGATCTCCTGAGCTAGAGGTCCAGGGTTCAATCCATGGGCCGGGACATGTAATGGCTTTGGTTAGTCTAAACCAGTTGAAACTAGTTGTAATGTTCGTCTAACCCCCTGCCTTTGTGAGATACGAGGGTCCCACTAGTACTATGCCCATTCACTGTACAGGTTGTTGTTTTCAAAGTTCAAAGCTCGAGGAGTAGGCACTTGCCGAACTCCATTTCAAAAAGAAAAAAAAAAAGCATGGCCCTTCAACCCACTGCCAACATTGTCCACCGGAGAGTGCCTACTTTCTGTTCTCCATTTGCGTGCTAACTATTTTACTCCCAACTTATTTCCCATATGGAAAATATTTCTCTCCAATAATAGCTTAATATATATTACTGGAGGCAAAGTACAAGAAAATTAGGCAAAAGATACACACAGAAGGTTGAGAACCTGTTATCCCGTACACAAGCAAGCATTTTCCTTTTAGCTTATCTCCATGAACTATGAGGATCATCGAGGCCCAAAACTGAGGGCACTCTTCTAGTTCTTGATTATTTACAACTCTCAATGGAAAAGTTATCGGATAGCTTCTCTTCCTTCTCTTCTGTTCCATATCCTCGACAGCTCCTCTTGATCGGCATTTGAGAGGGCTGCCACAGATGTCCATACTCTCACCCAGGATAGATTGCAGCCTAAACGAAACGCATAGTTCACTTTGTGACTCGCAACGTTTACCTCGCTTGTATAAATTGATCCACAATAGTAGAGAAAGAATTGCAAATGGCATGATTATAATAGTTTCCATATCAATTTTTCACAAGACACGAACAGATCAAAGCAAATGATCAGCTTAAACAGGTGTACAGTCTCATCTGAGTCAATGGTTACACCTGAGTCGGTGCTCTTTAACATTACAAAGTCATGGTAAATTTCCAATGTGAGTGAAACTCATATTTGCACTCACGTGATTGATGAGTCCAAAGTCAAGAAAAATTTGCTTTAGGGTTGAAACTCAGATTTTGTAATTTGGAACTTTCTACTATACGTATAATTGTTGTAGTCTCTCCTTCATTTTTCTCCTCCATGGTAACTTTGTTGTTGTATGAGTTGATGTTGTAACCATTACTTTTGTTGAATCTTCCTCTTGAGCTTCC